>QEPC01000409.1:747907-817433 GCA_003113815.1 Sphenodon punctatus
GGGGGGGGGGGGGGGGGCTGGGAGCTGCCGCGCAGGCGTAGTCTGGCCCAGTCGCCTGTGTGCAGCACCCGGGTAAGACTTTTAGCCCTGGGCTATCCCTGCAATAAAATAGTGCCCCCTGCGGCACTGTTTCATTGCAGGGTTCCCTTTATGCGGGATAGACGGCGCTTCTAGCTACCCATTCTGCATAAAGGGAGAACGCCACCCTTTTGTCCTCCCAAGGCTTCCTTAGGAAGCCTTCAGGAGAGGGGTGGGGTGAGTCACCAGTTGTGTGGGCATTGTCAAAGCCACCCCTCCAGGCCATTAAAATAGCTGGGCAATGGGTTCCATGAGAACCTATTGCCCAAGCTGGCCATGCCCCTGAAAACTGCGCGCGCAGCGCATTCTGTTAAGTCGGCAGCAGTGTCGACCTATCAGAACCCGCGGCTGTGACTGCGCCGTGTCTCCAGCCGCGGGTAGGTGCAGTTCTTCTGCATTTGAGTTCCTGCATCTTTTCTGCACATGCGCGCCAGCCTAGGAAGGAAAGTTTCTCCCCGGCTGATGCGCGCGCGCAGAAGTGACGCGGAGACTCAAATACAGAAGAGCTGCGAGTGAGCACATCCAGATTGGTGCTGGGCCGACTGGGGGCTTGTGGGTCACCGCCCCCAGCACCAAAGCGAGGGGCCGCCTCTGTTTCAGATGTGACGTTGGGCGCAAAGCAGATTAATCTGTGCCCAATATCACATTTTGAAGAAACTGCCAGATGTTGGCCTGGGCCATAGCATGGGCTGTAGTGGCGCTTAACCCGGACTGTTACTCAGGGAGGGTTGCAGGCCCTTCTGAGCAGCACAGGAGTGGGGCTGTGCAGACAGTTGCCCTGCCCTCTCCCCACCCACTCCGGCTGCCGTCACATTTGTTCGGCAGCTGGGCCAAGTCCTGCTTGGAGTGAGGGCCCTCACTCTGGGCAGGATTAGGGTGTGGCGGGCATTGACAAATTGGAGCAGGTTCAGAGGAGAGCAACAAAGATCATAAAGGGCCTGAAAAGCAACTTTTATGAGGAAAGGCTGAAGGAACTGGGTATGATTAGCCTAGTGAGGAGAGATTAAGGGTAAGCATAATAGCAGTCTTCAGGTATCTAAAGGGCTGCAACAAAAGAAAATGGCAAAGAACTGTCCTGCTACAGAGGGTGGGACTAGAAATAATGGGCTCAGGTTACAGGAAGGTACATTTCTGTTAAATATCAGAGAAAACTTCTTTTCAGTAAGAGCTGTGCAGCAATGGAACAAGTTGCCTAGGAAGGTTGTAGGCTTTCCGTCACTGGAGGCTTTCCAACAGAGGCTGGACAACCATCTCTCGGAGATGTTGTAGCTGTAGTCGTCTGGCACCCAAACAGGCAGTTGGACTAGATGACCCTGAAGGTTCATTCTAACTCTTTCTATTATTTGAATGTGGACTTTGCTCATGCCCTCAGGACAATCGCCATATCCAGAGTCAAGAAGAAAACGTTCCCCTCATTGGATTGGCTAATGACCTTCCTGGGGGGTGGGAGCAGTTGTCTTCTCCTGAAGTGGACTAGTGAGGGTCACCTGGATATATTTGGGTGTATCTTACCACACTAACCTCTCATTGCCATGGCCTTTGCCGTTGGTGCAGCATAGTGCCCCCTGTTCTCTGTTTGCAACACACATAATTTAGGTTTTAAGAGATGTATTTAGGGATACCAGATTTTGAAAACCTCGAAGTGTGATGCCCCATGCACTGCCCCCTACACACACACACACACACACACACACACACACACACACACACATTAAAAAGCCAGTGGAGGTGGTAGGCAGTCATGGCAGCAAGCAAGCATCATGGAGTTGGGGAGGGGAGAGTTGGTCTGTATTTTCTTGCCATGCCACACACTGTCCCCTGCTGTGCATTGCTCCCCTCCCCACAGCTGGCCACTGCAGTGGAGATAAAGGCTAATGCATATGATAGGGAAAGGAGCCCCTTTCCTCCCACTACCTTCATCTCGGTTGCAGAAGCAGTGGCAGCTAGTTGTAAGCAGGGGTAGGGGAGGATATGTAGCAGAAGCAGTGAAGGACAGGATTTCTCTAGCATCCTGTACAAAGTGTATGCAGAATGCTTTCTCAATTTCAGAAAAATGGGAAATCCTGTAAAATATGGGATATCTGACAACCCGAGATACAATTCCTTGTTTCTAATTTAGGTCTTGGGTTTTGTATGGGGGTGAAACAGTGGGTTATGGTGGCTCTAGTGTGCAGGAAGTCAGACACGGATAATCCAATGCTCCTTTCTTACTTTAGACTCTGACATTATTACCACCATGACCTTACTCTCATGGGCCATAGCTTATGGCCACTTTCCTGGAACCCTAGAGAACTGCTCTGCCCACTGTCCTGCTGAGTCCAGCCCTGACAGGAAATGAGTGTTTCCATAAACCACTGGTTGAAATGTATTCTAATAAAACCAGACCTGAAAGGGAAGGAGGGGAGGGAGGCCCTGAGGGTGTCTGCCAAGCAGGCTGGTCTGTATGGCTGTGTGCAGTAGGTTCCTGTAACTTGTGGGTGCCAACGTCAAATGGAGAGAGATTCTAGACACCATTTTGAGCAAAGAGAAATGAGGCCTCATTTCCTACCAAAACCGATGTTTTTGCTGGTTTCGATGAGGGTAAAAGGGGGAGTGGGAGGGATGAAGGAGATACTTCTCCCCTGGAGTGGTGCATGGCTTGTGTCCCAAGTCACAGGGAGCCAAAGTTAAGGAGGGGACTGCCCCCTATGCCACTCCACTCTCTGCGTTTCCCAAAAGTTGGCTGAGTGGGTGGAGTTGTCATTTTGTGGGGCGCTCATGGTGGGGCTTTGGGGGCCACGGTGGAAGAGCTGTCTTCCACTCTTGCTGTGGGCTGTTACTTTACTGCTGACTTCTAAAAGGGTCCCTAATGCAGCGCTAAGCAACTTCATGGACTCGCCCTGTCCTTTACCAAGAGGAAATGTTTGGGTGGAGAGCAAGATAATCTTAGTCACTCTGATGTCTCTAATGCCCTGGGTGCGCACCTGGTAAAGGTTTCTGTCCTGTCCTGTCCTGTCTGAATTCCTTGAACTGTGGAGGGAACTCCTCAGAGCCACCAGAAATGTGTTTAAGACTGGGTTTCTGTATCCCTGTTCTGTTGGCATACAGGGCCGTTGACAGTCTATTTGTGCTGGAAGATTGAGGGCTGCAGGGGCTTAGCAGGTATTTGGGGAGCAGTGACTAACCGGCACAGGGATTAAGTACATAGCCCTGTGGTGAGTGGAGATAGGGACATAGGCAGAGCCACTGCTGGGAAGGGAGAAGCTAGATACATTTTGGACAGGCCAGGTGTACCAGGATGCCTAGAAGGGCTACTAGAATTCTATTACTGAAGCAACAACTTTTGTCTTCATTTTATCATCCTGAACAGTCCTAAGCATTAATTTGGGAAGCCTTTTATCTGGAACATCTACTTGGAAAGGTTTGAAAGGGCCCTGTCAAATTGCAGTTCATACTCTGCTTTGAATTTCTGACTCCTCATTGTCTGGAGAATTTTGCAGAGCCAGAAAACATTTTGTGTTTCTGAGCAATTGTAGTCTCTTCAATTTGCCGAGAAGAGCTCTCTCATGGTCTGAAGAGAGCTGAAACTCTCTGGCACGCACTTCGCTGGAGGCACCAGGCAGGCAGGCACCACCATCTCTTGCCAACAAGTATTTTTTCAGACCATCTGCTGAATATGTGGTGGTATTGGCTCAGCCGCTCTGTTAGGGAGCTTTCTGTGGACCCAGTAGAAGGTGCTCAAACATTGCTTTTGTGGCTGTAGCCCAGGGACAGGGCAAAGGGGAAGAAATAAAATAGGTGAATGGGCTGAGCTGTGATCTGGGGGCCTGGAGCTCCATTCTCCACTCGTTCCCACATGCTGTAATACTAAGGTGTTGTACATCCTATGGCCGTTGCCTCAGTCAGGGAACCATTATCCCCCCTTCACATTATTCCCCAAAATAACAGTTCCGGCAGACTTGTTGGTCTAAAATGCCAGAGGGTTGGACTGTTGTTCCACAGAGGGAGGGTAGCTTGGGGGAGAAGCCATTTTTATAGTTAGTTTTCATAGCAGAGCTACACTTTAAAGGAAACAAATTTTATCAGAACATCTTAGAATATGGAAATTTTAAAAATTCAGTATACGTTTTTTGCAGAGTTGGAAGAGAGTTGACCGAGACATCTTTAGTTCAGCTCTTGGCAGAGCCACAGGATCTAGAGGCAGAGGACAACCAAGTGTTTCTAATTTCTCTATTTCTGGGATGTTAAATGATGTTGTCTAAGTGCTAAGTGATCTTAAGCATTTCCACCCGTGGCTTATTAAAGTATTTTCACAATTAAAACTCCAGCATCTGGTAGTTTCTAATAGCATATAGGACTTCCTGGCCACTAGAGGCAACATTGAGCTCTCCTACCAGTAGCAGCTACAGTGTGCTGGGTGTTGCATGAAACAGGAGCTCGTGGTCATGGAGGGGAGCGGCACGCTCTTATCCCCGCTGTGTGGCAGTGAAGTTCCTCTCTGAAGGGTTTGTCTGGAGGTCACTACCTTGGCCTCCTCTGCTAGGTGGAAGGATATAGTCAAGGGTGAGGGCTGGAGGGATGACCTCTTTCTCTGGGTTACATCACAGAGGGGTCGTGTGTGAGGCAAGAGATGGAGCTGTGTGGCTGTCCCCAGCTACCTCTGCACCTCACACTCCCCGTCCCTTCCCTACCATGGTGCACACCAGCCCCCTCTAGGAAGCAAGCAGAGCTGGAGGGTGGGAGGGAATTAACGTCAGGAAATGTTTTCTCTTGGGGGTTGTTCTCCTTGGCTTCTTCATCCTATACTCCCACTGTGTCTGGGACCATTCTGGATAGCTCTTTTCCCCACACCCGGGACTGGGAATAGAATGATGCTGTAGAAACGTGAGAAGCAGGCAACTTTCAGAGTCATTGCTACCCCCCTTCCACACACAGCCCAAAATAGAGAGCGGAGGGGATAAGCTCCCCTCCCACCCCCATTGCAGGGTTGTGAGAGAGCAGTTCAGCAGCAGGGTGAGCCCAGAGGGCAGTATGAGGGTAAATAACTTTATTGGTGGCCCAAGCAACAGATGGGCTAGCCTGCAGGAGCAGGATTGCTAGGCAGCACCAGAAGCTGGGCTCACACAGCAGCCTCTGCATGTTGGTGAGGGGAATATGTAGGAGTTCAGCGTGTGGTAACCTGGGCATGGAGGGAAGCAAAGACAGCATTTTTCATACCTCTGAGCCCATGTTTATGAGTGGGGGCCCAGGAGACGGTGCCAGTCTCGAGTGGTTTTGCCCATGACAAGCCCTGACTCCATCCTCCCCACTTCAAGCCCCACTGGAATTCCAAGCGGTGAGAGTCCTGGCAGCCTCTGCTATCACCGCCTGGTTCTGAAGCCCTAAGTGAAGGTGGCTGGGGGAGCTAAAAGTGGGATTCTGGGGGGAAGTGGTTTAGCACATAGTCCGCGCTGAGGGAGCAGTGTGGCAATTGGAGCTGGCAGCCGTGTTGCTGCTCTGCTTACTTTGGCTGACTAGGGAGAAACCTCTGGCTTTTCCTAGTAACACTTGGATATGCTGGCACTCTGGAGACCTGACAGGGCACATTCAGAGCATACAGAGAACAGGCCTCTCCCCTCTAGGGAGAGCGGGAGCTGATGAACTGGGTGCATGCAGGCTCCCTCAACTGGTACCCAGGGCCTGTTTTCAAGATGTGGGACACTATATTAAGTCATGCTTTGGGGTTCTCCTATCAGGCCTCCTACATACCTACTGCTTTGGTACACAATTGCCCCTGCCCTGACCCAGCACAGCCCCCCAAAGCCTTTGCACAGCACCCACTCTCCACTCACTGCCACTACTACCACTGTGCCCTCCATGGGAGAGGTAACTCTTCGACCCTGCCCTGACTGTTACAGAGTGCTGAGGAGGCAAGAGAGAGATGACCAGAACAGATTGGGGTCCAAGCAGGGCTGGGAAGTAGGTGACACCGATGCTCCTGCACGGTGCCCCACTGCCTCTTGAGCTGAACTATACCTGCATAGCACCAACATTCTGTGATCTCCAGAGTCCTACAGTCCAGGCAGCTGCACTGGGGCACACACACTGACTGCCCCTGAGAATAGTGCCCTTTTGGGCATAAGGTCCTCTGAGGCTGGGGGCCCCTATGCTGCAGCATGGATCAGACCTGCTAGTGTCCCTTTTTTGCCAGACATACTGTAGCTGGGCAAAGCTGCTCTTCTCTTCTCAAGTGCCACTGCCACCCGCGCAGTACACATTACACACCCAGAGGCACTCTAGAAAACTGTTAGAGCCAGGCATGCCGTTTAGGGACCAAGCAAGTACCAGGCAAGAAGGGAAAGAGTGTGGGGAACATCTTGAGTCTCTGTTCTGTTGTTTGGGAGGACATGGAGGTGGGCCTCAGAATCTGTGCAGGCTCATGGGATAGGGGTCTCCAGCAATCTCAGGACCCAGTTTACTTTTAACTAAGACTGCTCGAGTGTTGGAAGTGCAGATGGGCACTGTTCCCCATGGGGAGGCTGTGAAAGTGTCCCCACTGTGTCCCCCCACCCCCTCCTAAAAAGATTTCCACGGTCTCCTGGCAGGTACCTGGCAAAGCTGTCCTCTGTGGGGAGCATCTCAGAGGAGGAGACCTGTGAGAAGCTGAAAGGGTTAATCCAGCGGCAAGTGCAGATGTGCAAGCGGAATCTGGAGGTGATGGACTCAGTGCGCCGGGGGGCTCAACTGGCCATTGAGGAGTGCCAGTACCAATTCCGCAACCGCCGCTGGAACTGCTCTACACTAGACACCCTGCCTGTCTTTGGCAAGGTGGTGTCACAAGGTGAGAACAATCATTAGTCCTGGGCCACTACCTCCCGTGGGGCAGTGAACATGACTGAGGCCAGAGCCTGCTAAAATGGGGGATAATGAGCCTTTCTGGCCGAGGCCAAAGCAGTGTTACAGACCAGGGGGTAAGGGCATGGGCTGGTGCAAGGGCTTTGAGGCTGTACAGGGAGGGCAGAGGAGAGCCAAAGCTGCTGTTTAGCTCTGACAATAAGGCAGCGGCGGCTGCTGCTGCTACTGGGTCTGCTTTCAAGACCAAAGCTTATCTATATTCCAGATGACATGCACATAAGAGTCTTGCTGGAGGCTGGTGAAGAACAGATGCAGCTTGGGAAAGGCAAGTAGCAGCCAGCTGGCTCTGTTGCAGAGCCCAGCCTGCCGGCCTCTCTGTTTCCAGGTCAGGCCTTAGGCTGTGCCCTACACCATGATGATGGATCCAGAGACCTGTTTCCCTCCCCCTTCTCTATCCAGGTCCCCTGCACTCCCTTTCCTACTGACAGTTTCTGTCTCCAGCAGTTCCCTGTCTTCTGCCTGCTTTCTCCTCCTGTTTGAGGGGTGGGGGAGAAGAGCTAAGAAAATGATGTGATGCTATCATGAACACAGGCCCTAGGCTGCCATATTACTAACCCTGCCTTAAGGCTGGCTCTGCAGGTGGTACGATGGGGTTCCTGTACCAACAGAGCTGGGTGGAGAGGGCCACAGGAAGGGCCTAAGAAGCACAATAGGTGGAATTTATTTATTTATTTATTTTAAATTTCTTATTACCCTGCCCCTCCTGCCACGGGCAGCTCAGGATGGCTTACAGTCCATAAAAACATAACAATAATACTAAAAAACTCCTAAAAGGGGGATATTAAAATAACCCACCCCATCACCTTTCTCCTTCGCCAAATGCCTGGCGGAACAATCAGGTCTTGCAACTTCTCCGAAAGGAGGGGAGATCCAGGGCCAGCCAGGCCTCAACTGGCAGGGAGTTCCACAGCTGTGGCGCGACCACCGAGAATGCCCTCCCGTGTGGCCCCCCAGCAGACTCGGGGAACCTTGAGCAGGGCACCCCCAGATGACCACAGGGGCCGATCCAGAATCCGGGGGGGTGAGGCGGTCCCGCAGATAGGTAGGATCTAGGCCGTTTAAGGCTTTATAGGCCAAAGCCAACACCTTGAATCGGGCCTGGAAAACTACCGGAAGCCAGTGCAGAGAATGGAGCACCGGCGTAATATGCTCCCGGCAGCCCAGACCCACCAGGAGACACGCCGCCGCATTCTGCACCAACTGCAGTTCTGAGCTGTCACCATGGGTAGCCCCACGTAGAGCACGTTACAGTAGTCCAATCTAGAGGTGATGAAAGCATGGATGATGGTGGCCAGGTCCGAGTCTGAAACATACCACTGAAACCGTCGCACCAGATGTAATTGGCGGAAAGCACTCCTCACCACAGCCTCCACCTGGACATCCAGGCAGAGCTGTGAATCGAGGAGCACCCCCAGACTCCAAACCTGAGAGACTAATGGGGGACAGACCCCATCAATGATAGGGGTCGCCATCTCCATCGCCTTACCCACCAGCATCACCTCCATCTTGTCAGGATTCAGCCTCAGTCGGTTAGCCCTCATCCAGTCCCCCACAACCATCAGACACCAAGTAAGCACCGAGACTGCCAGGCCTGGGTCAGATGAAAAAGAGAGATACAGCTCGGTGTCATCAGCATATTGATGACCGCACGTCAAACCTCCTGATCACCTTGCCGAGCAGCTGCATCTACACGTTGAACAGGAGAGGGGACAAAACAGAACCCTGCGGGACTCCACACGAGAGCTTTCGGTATGATGAAAAGTAATCCTTGAGCACCACCCGCTGGGTTCTTCCGGTCAGGAAGGAGCAGAACCATTCAAGAACAGTCCCGCCCACCCCTGCACAGTCCCACAAGCGCGTCACCAACATCTCAAGATCAACAGTATCAAACGCAGCTGACAGATCTAACAAGATCAACAGGGTCAAACGACCCCGACCCCACTCCCAGCGTAGATCATCGACCAAAGCCACAAGCACAGTCTCAGTGCCATACCCCGGACGAAATCCCAACTGAGAGGGAATGAGATCTCCTGAGCCTGTGATTGCAATACACACTGCATATGGCAATACAGAGCAGAGTTGGAGTTAGGAGGGGGCAGCACTGGGGGTTGCAGGGCAGGGCAGTGGAGAGCTAGAGCAAGGCGAGCAGAGGGGTTGGAGTTGAAATGCCTTAGCTTTTCCCTGCCTCCATTCTGCTTTCTCAGCAGTTGCTTTGTTTGATGCCTTTCTCCAAAACCCACTTTTACTTTCCTGAAGCCAGCGCCAGTCCTCTCAACAGAGAGACTTGTGATGTGGCTCATTGCTCTTGTCTCCTCCCAGTGCTTGAAACAGGTTGGCTCGACCACTGCACTGCACGCTTGTCCAGAAGGTTAGCCTTCAGAAGACAGCTCTACCACCCCTAGTTTCTCTCAAGCTGCTGCTGCTCTGCCTCCTGCAGCCACTGCTGGGGCAGTCCCAAGATTCAGCCCCTCCCAATAGAGAGCAGCATGCTGCTGCCTTGATGCAGGCACTGAGTGCCTGGACCTCTCTGTATAGGTTGAAGCGGTCCAGGGGCCTCCGATCTGGCAGTGCTAGCATACAGGCATAGCTTGAGACATTTACAGCAATGACTGTCCAGGGGGTGGGGGGCAGCGCAACAGTAGTACTCGGTATGCATGCAGTGCCAGTGCACCTGGCCTCAGGACAGGAGCCAAACAGGGCGCCTTGGACAGTATTACTTGGCAGCTCTTGGGGGGCATAGGCTGTTTTTACACGGACACTAACCTGTTTTTAAATCCCTGGTTCTTAATCCTGGGTTCCTGTTTAGATGGACATTTACAACTCTGAATAATCATAAATCCAAGATCACAGTGTACAACATGGTTAATACAGGTTGAGACTAACATAGAGGACTAGAAAAATCCCATGGCGCTTTGCTGCTGAATTCCATTGCTGCCTTCCACTACGATTTTTGTTCCCCTTTAGAGATGTCTTTGAACGATCCCACGGCTAATCTATGCTCCAGGTTTGGGGGAAGAGAAATAAAAATGCTGATTTCCTTGCCAGAGCCCCAGAAAGCACTTACAACCATAGAAACATTCCTGGGTAGAGAGGATGTTTGCTCTGTCTACTAATCTCTATGCTCAGTTTGGATTTACAGTTTACATGGATGTTAACCCAGGTTTATTTGAGCCTGAGTTAAATAAATCCTTGAAAAGAGGATGAAATAAACCAGGTTCGACCTTAACCTGGTTATTTCAAACTAGGATTCGGTTTTTACACAGACATTTAAACCCTGGTTGAGAAACGTTATTTTGGATTTAGCATCCATGTAAAAACAGCCATGGTGTGTGGGGCGGTGTGGGTTGGGAAGAGATTTATTTTGTCCAGGACAGCAAAATAGTTAGGGCCAGCTCTGTGCCCAGATCCCCCTCTTCTGGTAAGCTAGTAGCTGGAGATGTCTCTTCTGCTGCTGCCCCCCCCCCCCCGAGGTGTTGGTTTGGCTTGTAGGCTCCAGCCTCTCCCCCTCACGGCCTCCACTCCTTATTTAACTTTCCTCCCCTCGTCTTCGGGGTGAAGATTTGTGCTTAGGAAGGTTCAGGACTGGAAATACCAGAAATACCAGAAACCAAAGTCGTCTCTTTTTAGGCAGCCACAGCACAAACCAACCAACATGATCCTACTATTAACCTCGATTAACTTGGAGAGGATTCAGTCCCCAGGCCGGCCGGGCTCTCACCAGCCACCCCTGGCCAGGCCAGGCTGCAACTTCTGCCCTTGGAAGCTGAGCAGCGACCACCAAGGTTGCTTTCCCTTAGCCTGCCCAAGTAGCTGTGAGTGAGGCTCTGAGAGGCAAAAGGCAGATTTCTATCCACAGTGCCTGCCATGGAAATCAATCAGGGCCCCCTTGTCCTAAGCTCCAACAGCTCAGTCCTGGTTTAAAATGCTGTCCTTTTGAGTCTGCAGTGCCCATTTGGAGACAGAGGGGCCTGTCACAGCCTAACCACCTTGGCTTGCTAATGTGGCAGGAATTGGGTGTCGCAAGATTTAATTGACAGCCACTAAACCAATAATCCTCCCCACCCCCATGCCCCCAGACAGACACCATCAGTAGAGTGAAACACACACAGCCAGGGAGAGACATGGACACACACTCCCCTGCATGCACCTCCCCACTTTGTGTGTCTGGGGGGCAGGGGGATCCGTCTTCCTTTGCAGTGCTGCTGTGGTCTGCTCTCACACAGGCCTGTCTTTGCTGGTGCAGAGAGCAAGCAGGAGAAAGCGTGGCCTTGGCATTTTGGGCAGGCTCTCCCTGTCTGCGCTGGAGCTGCTCTGCTAGCATAGGAGGCTCTGCTCAGGGATGGATTCAGTTTAATAGGGGTCTGGGAAAGTGACATTTTGGAAGCCTCTCTGCATATTCAGTTCCACCTGCAAAATCCACAGCCCTGTTCTCTCCCCAGTTGGGGTTGGTGCTTGTGCTGCTGGCAGTAGGGAAGAGTCTGCTACTGCCAACTCCAGCCCTGGTCGGGAGTAGGGCTGTATTTATTTTGGGGGGCCAAAATCCAGAGCCACAAGCTGCAGCACCTTAAAGTGCTGAGTTAATCCAACCCTGCCCTGGCTGTCTGGCTTGGTGGGTACCTTTCCAGAGCAGGGCTGTTTCACATGAAGAGTTATTGGGTATTACGGGTATGGGGTACTGTGATTCTGCCTAGAGGTGTTGTGGGGGATGCTTCTGAGGGTCTGGGGCATCTTGGTGTAGGGTAGAGTTGCTCTCTTGCAGGGTTTGGTATTGGATGCTGTGGATGAAGTTGTAGGCTAGATTTGGGGGTGAGGAGATGCTTTTGGCATGGAAAGGTTGGGTGGAGGGACAATGGTAGTTGGATGTCTCTCTTTGGAGGAGCCTACCTGTCCCTTGCACAAGCTACAGCAACCTAGGACTGCTTTAGCTCTGGCTTGAGCTGCTGCCCGTGGACCCCAAGGGGCTGTCTGAAAACAGCTGGAGTGCAGTGAGTCTGCTTCCAGAATGCCCCTTTATAAGAAGGTCTGGCATCCAGTACTCCTAGCAGGGAGGCCATGGGAAAGAGAGCTACTGCTGCGAAGTCCCCTAAAGCAATGGAATCTGTACATGAACGTAGAAAGAAGCAGAAGATGAACATTTTACATGAATGCCCTGGTGTTGGCATATCAGGGACATCTTTTTGTGAGAAACTGTGCTAATGTGTGGGCAGCTTGTGCTTGTGTGTGTTTCAGGGGTAGGGTTCAGTTGGAGGAGAGGGCTTGCTGTTTCTGCCCCCTTGTTTCGGCTTTTTCCATGAAAGCTGTTGTGCCTTATTACCTCAGCCAGAACTAGTAGCATTAGCACATTTAGTGGTATGAGATTGTTTCTGGCAACTCTGGTAGGGTTTCAGGCTGTCCTGTGGGGTGATTGTATGGGAATTCTCTCTGCTAGGTTTCTACCTGAGAGGCTCTGCCTGCAGGGGTTTCTGTGCCAGAACCTGGTATTCCAGAGCCTGGGGTTGCAGCTCCAATGGAAAACAAAGCTTCCATGCTGAATGTTTTATGGGGGGGGGGGAATGGATCCATGCTGGAGTGTTGGATTCCTTGCACCACCCAGGGGGAAGTGGCACATTCTGCATTGTTACCTATGTTACAATGGAGGGAGCTTCTGCCAGAGAATCTTCAGAACTGGTGTCAGACTTGCCTACACACAGCCCTTTCACTGAGTATGGCCTAGTGTGGCAGGAGACAGCATGTTGGCTCCACATGTGACAAGCTGCTTAGGAAGGTGCATTGGGATCCTTGTGTAGCTTGAAGGGGTCCAGTGTGCCACACAGCTAGGGGGCTTGTCAGGAGAGCGCTACCCACTCTACCATTCTTCCAAGCTCACCAGCAATGGCTCTCTCCTATTCCAGGGACCCGGGAAGCAGCTTTTGTGTATGCCATCTCCTCTGCTGGTGTTGCCTTTGCAGTGACTCGTGCCTGTAGCAGTGGGGAGCTGGACAAGTGTGGCTGTGATCGGACTGTGCATGGGGTCAGTCCTCAGGGTAAGTATCTGGGAAAGTCAGGTGTGGGGAGCGGGCACTTACTAGGGGTCTTCTCTAAGCTAAGCAACAATTGGAGCGGGCTTCTTTTCAGAGAGGGAGAAATAGTGAGAGTATGAACATGGGTAAATGGACAGAAAGACCCTCTCCACATCCTAGCAAGGGGAGGGAGCAGGCCAGACTTGGGATGACAGACAACAATGGGTGCTTTTACACAGATCACACCCATGACTCTGATCTGCCTTACACCCAGGCAGCCTACCAGATGTTCAGGCACTACCTGCTCTGCTTCAGCCCCTCTTGCAGTGCTCCGGAATATCCGGGAGCCCTGCAAGTGTAGCGGGCTGCCCAAACCCAGGGCACCAGCCAGAAGTGGAGCTGCCATCTTTCTACTCGGCAGGCAGGCGCTGCAGCTCCACTCAGAAACAGGGGTTGCCCTGGTCAATGTCAGAGCTGTGGGGCAGCCTAGAGCGGCAGCCAATCCACCTACAGCTCTATGGTGTGGGGTAGGGAGGCATTGTGTGGGTGGATTGTGTGCCACAGCAGCGCCAGGTCCATTTAAAACAGACCCAGGCAGGACTGCAATCGGCAGATGCAGGGGAGGACCACCGGAGCAGATGCATGGGTGAACACCCCCATATCCATCTCGTCCATTGCCTCCAGCTGTTCCAACATGTGGTATGCACAGACTCTGAAAGCTGGTTCCGATCCTCAGGGTACACATGCTAGTGAAGTAACACCAGGTCAGAATGGGGGAGGGGGGGCATCTCCTCCCCCATGGCCCACCAGTGCCTTGACTCCCCACCACCTCCCCAAGATAGTAGCAGCTCTGCCAACTCATCCAGCTTTTGGGGAATTCAATAGGGAGTAATGGGGCATAGGGGACAGAATCTTCCTTAAATCCCCTGCAACAGTGGCAGCACAGGATTGTCATGGCTGCTGCTGCAGGAGTCACAGAGAGCCCAAAGCAGGAACACCATGTTTTCCTCATTGCCGCCAGTGGGAGAAATGCAGTGAACATAGGTCTAACCAAAATTAAGGTGAGGACTTCCTTTGCATCCGAAACTCAGGAGGAGACCTGTCTCCTCCATCCCCCCTATTCTGTCCATGGCCAGAGCATGCCTGCCCTGCTGCCAGTCACTATGGGTCTGGGTATAACACACTGTGCCCCAGGAATCCCACTGAGCTTCGCTGCAATGCTACCAAACCAAGCAGCGGCCATTAGGCTGAGCATGTCATCTTAGCTATGTAGCTGATCTAATGTTCTCTGTGGCTCTGAAGAGACTGTTCAGCCAGCCTCTGAGGCCCACCATCCTGGATTCAGGCAACAACCCAGCATGGGAGGCTGACAGCAGAAGGGATATGGGTCATCTCGCCCTCACTGACTGGGATCTTCCTACTGCTGCTGTTTTAGAGCTTCACACCCACTCAAGGCCTCACCTTTGCTTTGGCAATGGACAGAATAGGGGGGATGGAGGAGACGGCTCTCCTCCTGAGTTAAGGATGCAAAGGAAGTCCTCGCCTTAATTTTGACTAGAAATGCTCTGATGATTTCCCCTTTGTTTTCATGGTAGCCACAGATACTCCAAGGAGCTCTGGCAAACTTGCTTCCTTGTAAGATCCTAGCACTGGTGTTGCTTTTTGCAGTAGTAGCTCTGGCCTGTTAAGGCACTGGAAGTGTAAGGTGAAGGGCCCTGTGCGGTGTGGCCTGAAAGGGAGACGGATGCTTTGAGGGAGAGGCTTACTCCGTTCTTGCCGGGTGAGCAAGCTGACAGGCCGAGGTGCTGAGTGACCGTGCTACTCCCAGTCACTCTCTGTGCTTTAGGCTTCCAGTGGTCCGGCTGTTCTGACAACATCGCCTATGGAGTGGCTTTCTCGCAGTCTTTTGTTGACGTCAGGGAGAGAAGCAAAGGTGCCTCCTCCAGCAGGGCACTTATGAACCTCCATAACAACGAGGCTGGAAGGAAGGTAATAGCTCTGTGGAGCACCAGGGCAGCTGCAGTGCTAACCCATACTAGGCACTGCCAGGCCTGAGTATGTGGCCACTACTTGAGTACCATTCCCTTCACCTGTTAGCAGCATTTCGCTGCCATGACAAGCAAGAGCACACATGAAGTCAGCTGTGACCGGCCCCTACCCTTTGCATCACACTAGGCTTCACTGCTGTGCTGCCGTGTGTGTTTAAGGCATGTAACAAGGGTGCTTGAAGTCTCTAAAAGGAGGCCCTGAGTGGGTGAGAAGTAGCTGCAAGATATAGCCCTTTGGGGAAGGAGCAGAAGCATGAACGCATGCAGCCAATCGGCACAAAAGCCTGAGCAGGGAACTGAGGGGGGCCTCCAGAAGCTCTGGGGAGCTTGGTGCTGCATCACTAGGGTCTTTCCTGAAACTGGCTAGCCAGGCAGGTAGCGGGACCAGAGACTGCATGGGGTGGAATGCATGAGGACCAGGGAGGAGACTTGAACTCACACAAGGGTACTTGGTAAGAGAGGCTTGGAGGAGCCTAAACCTAGTACAGGGACAGCTTGGGTACTGGATGGCTGGTGCTGTAAATACAACCTACATGGGAAGCTGGAGAGCTTTGGGCTTTGTTAGGCTTGAGTCTACAAGGCTCATGGCCAGAACAGAGCACCCTGTTACAATGGGTTTGTGTGTGTCCAGGCCTCCTGCACGCTGCTGACAGCTCTGTCTCCCTTCTCTGCATGCCCTTCCAGGCCATCCTGAACAACATGCGGGTGGAGTGCAAGTGCCATGGGGTGTCAGGCTCGTGTGAGGTGAAGACCTGCTGGAAAGCCATGCCTCCCTTTCGCAAAGTGGGCAATGTGCTAAAAGAGAAATTCGATGGGGCCACAGAAGTTGAGCAGAGGAAGATTGGTTCAACCAAAGTCCTGGTGCCAAAGAACTCCCAGTTCAAGCCCCACACAGATGAGGACCTGGTTTACTTGGACTCCAGCCCAGACTTCTGTGACCATGACTTAAAGAATGGAGTCTTGGGCACCAGTGGCCGGCAGTGCAACAAAACTTCCAAAGCCATTGATGGCTGCGAGCTCCTGTGCTGCGGCAGGGGCTTCCACACAGAGGAGGTAGAGGTGGTGGAGAGATGTAGCTGCAAGTTCCACTGGTGCTGCTTTGTCAAATGTAAACAGTGCCACCGAGTGGTGGAAATGCATACGTGTCGGTGATGCAGGGAAGAACACTCCTTTACGTCCCCTCTCACTGGCCCTTTCTCACCCCGTCCACTTGGCCCAGGGCAGGTGGAGGCAGCCAAGAGACTATATGGAAAGAGCTGTTGATGGATAGACAGACAAACACTGCAAGAGGAAACTTATTTTAAAGGGAAAAATATTTAAAGTTACAAAAAGTGATTGTATGTTTTTGTCTGCTTTATTTATTGCTGAAGTGGGAGCCCCTTGTCCTGGACTATCAATGTGCTACAAGGGATGGACACACTCTGGGCTGAGGACAGGCCTGGGACTAGGGTGATGCCTGCCCTGGCTACTGGGTGCAGCTGGCTCCCGGTTGGGCAAGCCTCTATCCACTGACAAATGGAACGTTCCAATCTGCGTACACTTTGAACTGAAACTAAAACCTAGCATTAGGCATTTTTATACTGGTGTTTTATATCCCAGCTCCTTTCAGACTGTGGGTCAATTTTGCACTTGCAGAGGCATCTGTTCTAACATTGGCTTGGGCAGGACTGTGCAGCACTAGGAGAGATGGACTGGTACCATGGCAGAATGCCCATCCCAGGGAGCTTGCTGCCTGCTGCTTTGGGACGTGTGAGCAGGATTGGAGAGTCACAGGCCAAAACCACTTCCATAGCTCCTCATCCTCTTTCTTTCCTAGGTTATTGGGGATGCAGGATCTCCACTTTTGCCTAAGGTCATAGAACTGGGGAGGAAGATGCTAGTGTCACAAGCTGCTGGTCCCTCTTGTTCTGAGAAGGGGCTTGTGCGAAGCTGGTTTTGCCTCCCCAAGGACCTAAGAGCTGGAATATGCTCTACATTTGTTACAGCCTCTCAGGGAAATAAGAACATCCCAGAGCTACCCATGCCACTGCTCTCCCCCCCCCCCCCCCCCCTCCCCAATTTAATGTCCTCCCCATTCCTGGTTACATAAACATTAGTCCTATTATCTCCACAGCTGTTGATCCCACTGGGAGCCCCAGAGCCCATTACTGCCAGTACCCTAGGCTCTCTTCCTGCACAGTGTCCTTGACCCCTGCAGGCTCCTCTCCTGGGTAGCCTGACCACAGGAGTCGTTTGTTTGCCTGAGCCATGCTGTTCACCCTAAACTCAGCACCAGCCCCTTCATATGCCTTCACCTCTTGGGTCCAGCAGTCTTGGCCTCCTTCCTGCGCTCTGGTTTCCTACTTGCTTTGTATCACATGAGCATGCAGTGACAGGCTACATGCCCCGGCCCCACCGCACCACCTACAGGGACTTTGGCTATGAGGAGGAAGAGGCTTCTTCATTCCCAGGACATTTGCCCTCCCCTGGGCACCAGTCGGCTTACCCCCAGTATTGCCCCTTTTTACACAGAGCACCTGAACCAGGGTCAGCCCCCTGCAGCCTGGCTCTCACACACAGCGCCTGCCCCATACTTCCCTTCCACTCGTGTCACCTCTCCACCCCCCACCACCCTTTGCTTACATGGGACACCTGCCACTCCTCCCCCTTTCCCTCATACATGGCCCCTAACCCAGCTGTGTGCCCAACCCTTTCCCTTACACAGGGACCTGCAGCTTTCCCCTCCCATCAGCATTGCCCCTCTGCACCACAGCCTTTCCCTGCCTCAGCCACTCTAGGACATACATGAACCTAGCCCCTGCTATCTCCTTTAGGATAGCTGTGGGGAATTTGCCTGCCATTTTTTCTCTCTTCACTTCCTGTCCCCAAAGCACTTCATTAGGTGGCAGGGCCACAAGCCAGGCTCTCCCTGTCTTTGCTCCCCAAGGGGTCCATGCCCCCCTGCATAGAAAGGGGGCAGTTTTGAAAGCAGCTGTCAATGGTACCAATCCACTTCAGAGCTGATGCAGGCAGGTGCGGTGTTGAGGCATGCTTAGTGGTGACAAGTTTTGTTTTATGGTCACCATTAAGAAATTAGCCACATGCCTAACGAGGGCAATTTTCTTAATGCAAAGATCCAAACACCTCTCCAGTCTCTGCAGTTTCCCCTTTGTCCATACTGGAATAAGGCAGCAAGGAAGCTCTGTTCAGTTCCTACAACTCAGCAAAACCCATAGCTTCTGGTCTGCAGGGTGAAATATTGTGAGAAGTAATGAGCAGCGGATTCTGGGAGACAAAGTAAAACATGGAGCTGCAGTGGTGAGTAATCTGAAGCTCCAGAAGTTAGTTAATCTCTTGGATTGTACCCACAGGTAAGGGACAAATCTGCTGTGTGTGGTAGAGACTGACCCAGGGCACAATAATTATTCAAGAATACTATGAAGCTTTCTGACCCAGCAAATTGTATGATCTGTCTTTGCTGTTAAAGGGACATGGCAGCTCCATGTAGCTTTGTCGACCATTCCTCCACCTTGAATATCTGTGTTCCCTTCCCACCCAGTAAAGATCAGATCCTAGGATCTCTCTCTCTTAATAAGTCTATGGTAGAGGATGAAGCGTTGAGTTCATATGGACTCTCGCCCTCATGTTTTTCTTTCTTTCCCCTTAAACAAAGAGGCAAGGGGAAAGGTTAGGGATGGGGTGGTCTTTCAGATGCAAATTTGTATCCGTTCATTTTCATTTCATTTCCCAAAATTATCAGATTTAAATGTGGATTTGTATTACGGATCTGTATTTAAATTGGTTAAAAATAAAAAAGATTTTAAAATAGAAAAAAATTACTGCATGCGCCAAATGGCCACCAGACCGTTCTGCCCATGCGTGTCCTTTTCCAAAATAGCGACAACATTATCGCCACCATTTTGGAAAAGGGCAGCTGGTCTGCTCATGTACAAAATGGCTACTGCACATGTGTAGACTGGCTGCCCTTTTCCAAAATGGCAACGATGCTGCTGCCATTTTGGAAAAGGGTGCACATGCGCAGAACAGTCTGGTGGCCAATGTGTGTATGCTCAAGTCATTTTTAAAAATGCTTTTTTTTAAATTACTGCGCATGTACAAAATGGTCATCAGACTACTCTGTACATGCGTATCAGGCGTATCACGCTGTTTTGGTTCAGTACAGATTAATCCGTAACAGCCCGTTCCATGCAGTTACGGATTTAATCCAAATTCCCACCCCTAGTTAGGGGGAAATGCAGATGTATATGGAATCTCATCTGTGCTGTGGCAGTGATGGGATGGGGGAGTGTCTGCGGCTGCTGGAAGGTCTCTAGACAAGGTCCGGCTGGAACTTCTCTGACAATTGAATCAATGATGCAGCAGCAGATGCGTCTCCAGGGGCTGAGCTGTTCACCCAGAATGGGCCTCTGCGAGCTCTGCAGCCACTTCTTCTGCAGTGCAAGAAAAGGCAGGATCAACTAGAGCAAGGTCACTAGACCAGGGACAAGAGCTGCTGTGTCCTGCCATCTGTTTCTTTCTACTATAACCCCTTGGTTTGTTCTTTAATAGCACATTGGTTTAGGTCTCTGCTGAAAGGTGATTGCAGCTCCAGTCCTAGCCCAGGCAAAAAGGAACCCATGGCTGGTGGATGAAAGTACCTTCCAACCTGGGCCACAGCACTATTCACGCCACTTTACTCACTCTGAAACAGGAGCGATGCTCTGGAACAATCCCACTTTTGCATTGCACTCCTGGAGTGACTCCTCTTTGGCCCTTTTTACATGGGCCACGTGGGGGTCTGTGGGTGGGTTGCTGGTGCATGTGTGGTGGGTTGGGGGGAAGTTGTAGACGGACGCACACCAGTCTCACCCATCTACATGCACAGAGCAACCGCCGTTTCCACCAGTTGTTCCGTGCGTGTGTGATGGGTGGAGGTGGGTGAGAACGCATGTGTGTCGGGAGCACGCATGCACGCCCACTCACTGCCGCTTTTACACAAGACTCATCCACGCATGAACAGCCAGATTTCTGGGTGTTCGGCCGTGGGGGTGTGGCACATGTAAAAAGGGCCTTACTCGCTGCTCTCCATTACCAGTTCACACTGATGCTGCCCAGGTGTCTACACTCCAATGTGTTACACATGACCATTTTCAACTGCCTTGGAGATTCTTTATACCACTTCCCAGCTAATGCAGTGTAGGGCCGTTGCCTACAGATTTCCTGCTTGTCCATCTAGGATGAGGGCCAAAGCCAAACAAGACAATCCAGATCAGCATGCAGATAATCTCTGCACATGGGATTTTTTTCCCAAGCTGATTCTTGTAAATGTCACCATGAGATCCCCCAGCAATACAACTCCCTGGCTCATCTCACAATTGTAAATTTCAGCAGCGGGGGATGCCATTTTCTTGTTTTCTTTGCCTATTAAGTAATGATTTTGTGCTAGATTAATCTAGGCTTTTGTTTTTCTGCCCTGGGCTCATTCTGCTTTCTCCCTGACTGTTCCAGTCTACAGGGAAAGAGCCTGGGTGGGAATCATTCCATTCCATCTTGTTGGAGAGGGGCTCATTAATGCTCATGGTCAGAAGTGAAACGTCCTGGCTATGCACAGGTCTGAGGGGCTGAGGGTCCCAGTGAACTTTATAAAGGGGGACGGTCCACATCCCTCTTCTAAGAGAAGTGACTTGTTCAGCATTGCATACTGTTCATGTGCTGGAGCTGGGGAAAGGGCACAGTTCGCTGCCCACTGCACTACCTTCTCAGGTTGAAATCACAGTGACTGTACATGCCACTCTATCTTGTCAGGATAAATGTTGTTGTAAAGCAAGGGTGTCCAGCCCTGTGGCCAAGAGGCTACACCCAGCCCCTGGGAATGGGTTCTCCGCTCTTCCCTGCCAGTATGAAGGGAGCAGAAACACTCCCCTCCCCCAAAAGAGATCCCCTGGGATAGGAGAGTTGTCAGTGGGCACAGCTCAGCACAGTGGGTCTGCAGCACCAGGATGAGCATGAGGAGTGTGGCAGGTCAGATGTGAGATGGGGTGGATGGATTGGGTTGCTCCTTGGTTAGCTGCAAGCTGCCTTAACCTGCCTTGACGCAGGCTGCCTTAACCTGCCTTGACAAACCTGTAGTTTTGAGGGTCTCTGTTTCTCCTTCATTCCCTGTTGCTGGGTTGCCCTAGCTAGATGTGTCAAAGAAGGCAGGCAACCTTTTCAGGGGTTTGCCTAGGCACAGGCTGAGGTCCTGTCCTCTCCCTGAAGCTCCTGCACTTGGTAGAGAAGCAATGGGGCAGCAAGAACTACTTTCATCCCCTACAATGCAGCAGGTGGCCACGTGGGGGAGCTGCAGAACAGCTGAGGCAGGGAGTGGGACAGCTGTAGCCCAGAGGATGCCAGCTGCTGCTGGGGCTGTAGAGAAGGTAGCGCCTCCTACTGCCTCCCTTTAGCAATGAGGCTGAGTCAAACATTTAAGTTTAGAAATCCTAAGGTACAACTCAGGGAGGCTTTTCAGTTCAGAATCAAATACACATTTTTCTCCTTCAAGCAGGTGTCCTAGGGCCTCAAATGGATAGAAACAGAGCACAGGGTCCAGAATCTTCAGACATGTTTGCTGCCCACAACTGTGGCCAGATTTTGAAATGGGGCATGCTGGATAATTAATTTATTTGGCCCTCAAAGCTTTCCTTCTAGGGACCATTGGTGTTGTTGCCAGGGCTGTTTCCAAACCCTGAGAAGTTGGCAATCACAGCACTTGGTGAGATGGGAGTAGAAATCTTTCCAGTAACCAGTTAGAATGGGTCACTGCTCTCCACACGCAGCCATCTGTGCTCAGACCCTTTCCCCACGCTATCAGAGGCATTTGACACCAAACTCTTCTTTAGCAAGTCCATGCAATTGGAGCACTAGAGTTGAGTCCTGTGGCTGTTGGAAGCTGACACTGGATGGAACCATTATAGATCCAGAGGCAGTAACTGTAGAATGGTGGTTTTGTCCTACCTCTGTACCTGCATGGATAGATCCTCTGTAATCAGTGGCATTGCCCTCCTAAGTAGAGCAACACCAAGCTCGCTCATCTCCACACGCATGTGGGCCCCCTGCCTCTGACAGGACACAAATTCTGGCTAACACTGAGCATAATACCTCAGCAGTGTCATGTCAACAGGAATTTGTTAACAGACTCGCATCTGAAGAGGAAGTCCCCCGTGCCCCAGCACTACCCCATGTCACTGTGTGTCTATGCATCAAAACCCACTTCCTCTGTGTGCCTTGGCTGCAGGTTTGGAAGCTGGGTCAGTGTAGGAACTCAGATGCTGCTATTCCAAGCTATGTGGTACTTTGACTATTGTTTGTGAATCCTAGTGTCTTATTTTTATACTGTATAGTTGACTGTAATATTTCCAGCACATAGGTTTACTCACTTTTTAGTGGTGCTCACTATAAAAATGATTATTTCTTTAATTCTGGTGTATGTGTGGTTTTCTTTAACATCTTGCACATCCTTGTATAAGTGAAACTCCCTAACAAATGCAGATTCTGCAGAAAGCATCCATTACAGCAGGGGTGCAGCCCCTTTTCCCTCCCAGAGGCCACTTTAAAAATTAGTGCAAGCTCTGAGGGACACACAGAAGTTGGGGGTGAGGGTGCTCAGGGGAAGAGGAGGGTCCAGAATCATGGATCTGTGCTATGGGTCTGTGCCTTCTCCTCATGCGTACATGTCCTCATCTCTGCTCCCTTATTACCCATAAGCTCAGCCTTTCAGTGCTGGGAAATAGGAACTGGATCCAGGGGGCAGATCCAGGAACTGGAAAAGAGCCAGTCATGGGCTTCATTTGACTGCATGTTCCCCACCCCTGTATTAGAGGGCCCCCATCTGGAGGGCAAAGGGTGCCATCAACTACCAAGATGCCACAGAGAGAGGGCAGAACTGGTGTCTAGTGTTGCTAACTCTCAGGCTGCTGCATCCCCATTCAATTTAGGCCGGATAGTGCTGCACAGCAGCTTGAGGATCACACTGAGAGCTTCCAGTATTTGGTGTCTTTCTTAAAAAACCCATTCCCTGATCTGTGCAATTACAGTAAAATGACCCACATCTGGACACCTTGGGGAACACCCTTTTTTTCTTCCAATTAGAAAGGAATCCAGAAATGGAAGGGATCAGCAGCACCAAACAGCTAATTGGCATTGTCAGCACAATCGTCACCGTGAGGCAGTTTGGTGTGTGCTGCCACGAGTATGCTGATGACACCTAGCTTCCTTGGAGCACTTCTGGGGGCTCCACAGAGTACACCGGCTTGCCTATTACGATTGGAGACGGGAGTATCTACACTATGCATTGAACTGCTCTTTTGATCCTTATGCTACTGGCTTAAGATTAAGACTATGGCTGAGGATCGTTTGCCCCGCTTATACCTTGAGGAGGTGTGCTCTTGGTCTGCTCCAGGGTTATGGCTGGTTAGGGTCTTGGCTTGTCTGAGCTCCTTGGGGTTGTCTCCTGGGATGTTGGATAGGATACCTACTGCTGAGAGAAGAATTATTCGCAAGCAGCTGATAGATCAAGTTGTCCAGGCAGATATGGGAGCTGCCCAGGTATTAAAGAGTGCTGCTTTCTATAGGTTGTTCAAGCTGATCCCCAAACGGGAGCCGTATTTGGAGCTTATTGTGAACCCCAAGCTCCACAGGGCCTTGACCCTATTATGATTCGATCTCCTTCCTACCAAGGTTCTCCTTGGTAGGAGGAATGGCACCCCTTTTAGAGATAGGATCTGTCCCTGTAATTTGGGCCATATAGAGGATCTACCTCATGCGATGTTTGTCTGTCCTCTCACTGCACATTGGAGAGCCTTGTATCTGGCCCCCTGGATTTCAAATCGATTATACTCCTCTCCTGAGCAACTTTTGCTAACTTGTCTGAGATCCAATTCTCAAGACATGTTGTACAGCCTTGCTGGCTGGGCTTATCAATACAGCAAGCGCTGAATTTATTTGTGAAGGTTTTTTCCCCACCTTTGGTCCCCTACACCTGTCTCTTATACACATCTAGATGTGTGAATTTTTATCATTAATGACTGAGGCCAGGAAGTATGTTTGTGTCTGTGTTTTTTCTATCAATGTAATTATTCTTGTGGCCATGGCAGTAGCTAGTGCCAAATAAACTTTATATATATACAATCTCTTATTTTTTAAAGATGTTCTCATGATTTTTAAACACTTGGTGGAATTTGGCAATAATGCAGTTTTCAAATAACAGGAGAAAGCTGCTCATGTGGAGCTTCATTGACCCGTCAAAATTCTTTATCACAGAGGAAAGAAATAAGGACAAGATGATCAGTGCCTCCCCATCCAAACACCAACTCAGTGTCTTCATAAAGGCAGAAAATGAAGGTATTGTTTTATTCTGTCCTTTTACTACAAGACACAGCTACCAGATCTAGCAGTTGGTACAATTCCAATGGCTAGATTTGTTCCCCTTATAAACAAAGAAATTGAAAGGGGATTGGGGGTGGGTGGGCAGGAACTAGCATGATAAATTACATGGTTCAATTTACACCAGCTTCTAGTATCCAGACTCTGTGCTAGGGAACTGTAAGAACATTCTATACTCAAAAACCCTTCAGTTTAAGAGAAAAGTTAAGACCCTTACAAATTCAATCATGCCCCTAAAGGCATGGAAATTGTAAGTTAAGGCTCCCACCTTAACGTCCGTTCCATGTAAGAAGTAAAGACGTTGTATTGTCTCACATATTGTGCTCGCTTACAACTTAGGCTCCATGCACCTACGCTTTGTCTTGGTCTTTCAGCCCCAATCCTCTTCCTCTGCAGGTGGCTACTGGGGCAACACTGAAATGAGACAATAATGCATAAATGTGTAATAAGAATTTAAAGTTGGGTATATACTGAAATTAATAAAATGGAATGCCCATTGGAAGGAATGGAGGCAACAGCAATGCAAATTTGGAAATAATGGGGTCTGCAAATGACAATATGATTTAAGTGGCTGTGAAAGAATACAATAAACCTGCATCTTTGGGAGTGGCGATGGGAGGAGAGAATGTGGAATAATGAGGAAGGCACCAGGGAGAGTGAGTAGAATGACAAGGAGGAACAGGGATAGGGTGCCTCAGCAAAACAGATAGAATGTCAAGGTTCTGAGTGAAATAACTGATTCAGAAGAGTGATAGGATACCATGGGGAGCACTCCTATCATTTCACCCAGTTCTCATAGCTGCCTCCCTGTCGTTCCACTCTCTATAGCCTCCCTCCCTGTTATTCTACCTCCTCTCCAGTTTATTTATTGTCATTCCACACACACCCTTACTCCTGTTCCCTATCAGAAAGATATCTCATTGTATTTTCCAGAAATCTTGGGTTCTCTGGGAGGAGAGTGAGGGCTAATGAGTTAGAGGGGAGTCTGGAGTTCTCCCCAAATATATACTCCTTCCAACATCTCTCTGCTCTTTCCTGATTCATACACTTCCCCCTATCCTTGCCTGCTCCCCAGCCTCATCTATGCATAGACATCACCCATTTCTCCATATTGTTCTCCATAAACACCCCCCCAATACCTGGCTTCCCCCTCATGATAAAAACACTTCTCCCACTACCCGGATGCCCCCACTTTTGTCTGCGTGTACACATCCTGCATCCATCAACCTTGTTTACCCCATATACAGCCTGCCCCATTCTCCCCAACCCAAATGAAAGGATATAGCAAAAGGAGAGGTTGAGGAGGAAGCAAGCTGCCCCCTCATCCTCTCCTTTCCCCAGCTTCAGTGTTGCCCCCAAACTGCAGAGGAAGAGGATTGGGGCTGAAAGACCAAGGCAAAGCATAGGTGCATGGACCCTAAGTTGTAAGCGAGCACAATATGTGAGACTGTACAACAACTTTACTGCTTACATGGTACGGACATTAAGGTGGGAGCCTTAACTTACCATTTCCATGCTTTTTGGAGCCTGATTGAAGTTGTAAGGGCCTTAACGTCGCTCTTAAACTGAAGGTTTTTTTAGTATAGACTTTCCTCAGTCGTTTTTTTTGTTTGTTTGGGAGTTTTCTTTGAGAACGCAATACAATAAATTCCCCCTGCTGGCACACTACCATGATTAGTACCCTAACAGTGAGATTTCAGAATTTCATAGCCTCACCATGTACTGAAATACAGCTGCCTCTGGGGTGGGGGCAGCCATATATACTGAAATCCCTTACTGCGTACTGAAATGCAACTGCCTCTGGGGTGGGGATGGCCATTACACCGTTGCTTTACTCTCTGCACTGGCTGCCTATAAGTCTTCTGGACCCAATTCAAGATGTTGGTGAAGCCCTATACGGCTTGAGTCCTGCCTACCTGCAGGACCGCCTCACTCCCCGGGCTCTGGATCAGCCCCTGCAGTCTACCGGAAGTGTCTTTCTCAAGGTCCCTCGAGTATCTCGGTGGGGTGGGTGTGTGTTCATCACTAATGGAGAGGGCGTTCTTGGTGGCCACACCTTGGCTGCCGAACTCCATCCCAGCAGAGGTCCGCGTGACGCTGAAACTCTCCTTTAGACAACAATGCAAGACCTGGCTGTCCTGGCAGGTTTTTGGTGAGGGAGATGGGTAAGAGCTAGGGAGGGTGGGGGTTTTGTTTTTTGTTTAGTGTTCCATTGAATGGCTTTTATAATGATGTTTTATATTTATGATATATTTATTTTTAAGATATTTTCATATTTGATATGTTCAATTTTATGTTGTTAGCCACCCCGAGCTGCTGTTGGCAGGAGGGGTGGGATATAAATATGTAAAATAAAATCAATAAATAAAATATAGTAAGAAGTGCTATTCTGGGTCAGATCAATGGTCCATCCACCCCAACATCCTTGGTCTTGAACAGTGACCAACTTTGGTAGCTCCAGAACACAACAGGTCATAATGACGTGATCCATTTCTTGTTCACACCAAGCTCCTGACAGTCAGAAGTTATGTCTCCAAACCAACTTGACTAAGAGTCATTTATGAATCTATCTTCTAAGAACTTATCCAGCCCTTTATAAAAACCCACTTATGCTGTTGGTTTTCACCACATCCTCTGACAACAAGCTTCACAAGTTAACTATACATTTAGTGAAAAATTACTTCTTTTCGTTTTAATTCTGATGCTAGTTAGTTTCATAGTGTCCCCTAGTTCTAGAGAAGGTAAATAACACCCTGTTTAATTTTTCCACGCCACCCATAACTTTTGTAAACATCTATCATATATTCCCTCTAAGTCATCTCTTCTCGAGCAGACTGTGCCTGGTCCAGGGCAGCCCCGCAGCAGCGCTCCGGATCACAACATGCCAGAGCACTGCTGATGGAGTGGGCTGGTTAAACCCAGGGCCCCAGCCCAGAGTGGAGCTGCAGCCATTCATTGCCCCTGACACCACCACAGAGTTGCAGGCACCAGCCTAGAGGTCGGGCAATCAGGGGGGGCGGGCGTGTGAGCGAACTGCAGCCCGAGGAAACTGTTAGGTCTGTCTAAAATGGACCCAGGTGGGTTGGGAAGCAGGTGTGTGTGGGGTGCATCCCCGGTGCAGCTCCAAGGGTGGGCAGTCTCTGTGTCCATCTGTTTACACCCACTGAGTTGATGTTTTCAGTGAATTGTCCACAATGACTCAAGATCCTTTTCCTGAGTGGTAAGACCTACTTTAGAACCCAGCATTGTGTAGGCATGATTAGAATTACACTGCTTTTAAATGAGGGCGCGCTGAAGCGCCTCCCAAACGCCGCATTAAAGGAAAGCCGCCAGAAGTGACGTTCTCCCCGTTGCCAGCGGCGGCGGCGGCTGGAGACACGGAGCTTTGCAGCGGCGCGTTCTTAAGACTTAAAATAAAAGACTTAAGAAAACGACACAACAAAGCCCCCTGTCTCCAGCCGCCGCCGGCAATGGGGAGAACGCCACTTCCGGCGGCTTTCCTTTAATGTGGCGTTTGGGAGGCGCTTCAGCGCGCCCTCGTTTAAAAGCAGCCTTATTTTTCCCCTATGTGCATCACTTTGCACTTGTCAACCTTGAATTTCATCTTCAATTTTATTGCCCAGTCTTGCAAGGTCCTCCTGTATTCCTCCCAGACCATCTAGGTCTTAACTATCTTGAATAACTTTGTGTCTTCTGAAAATTTGCTGACCTCATTCTTTACTCCCTTTTCCAGATCATTAATGAATATGTTAAGCAATACTGGTCCCAGTCCAGATCTCTAGATAACCCCACTACTTACTTCTCTCTATTGTCAAAACTGACTACTTAGTCTGCCTTTTGTTTCTTATCCTTTAGCCAGTTACTGATTCATGACAGGATTCTTCCTCTTATCCAAGGACTACTTAGTTTTCTCAAGTGTATCTTATGAGGGCCCTTGCCAAATACTCTTTGAAAATCTAGATACACTATATTGATCGGATCACCCGTATCCAGTCCACATGCTTACTGACACCTTCAAATAATTCCAATAGATAGTGAGAGATCTTTTATTTTGTGAGTAGGTGATTGGGGGTTAATGGCACAGCAACCACCAGGCCATATTGCGCCAAACATACGTGAGAACTTTCATTGAACTGGCTTCTGTTGGTGAGGGTATGCAAGCTTTCAAGCCATACAAGACTCTTCATCAGATGATAGGCATGTCAGAACTTTTCAGAATTTCTGAAAAGTCAAACTTTTTTACATAACTGGATAAATTCAACTTAAGTAGACACTACTGTAAAATAATCTCTCTTAATCTCATCTCATAAAATAGGTTCTCTGTTCCTCTGATCATCCTGGTAGCTCTGTGTTGCACTTGTTTCAAGTTCAACCTTCTTGAACATTGGTGACAAAAACTAATCACAGCATTTCAGATGCAGTCTTACCAAAGTCTTTATACAGAGGAAACAGTGGGCACAATCCCAAACCCCTGCACACAGCTAGGGCTCCGCACGCCATGGAGGACAGAGGACCGAGGAAACCACACAGGAATTGTGCAGGTCGCTGCACGTGAAGTGCCCACGTGCCCAATTATGCAAATTAGGCCCCACACCAAGACTTTACACATGGTTCCACAAATCCTGAGGCCAGCCCTGTTCAAACATCTCTGGTGAGGGACCTTATCAGATGCCTTATCAGATGCTTTATGAAAATCCAAATACGCTATATTGACCAGCTTTATACCCTCAAAAATTCCAATAGATTAGTGAGGCACAACTTCCCTTTACTAAATACATATTGACTGTTCTTCATTATGTCATGTTTATCAATATGTTCAGTAACTCTGTTCTTACCAACCATTTCCGCCAGTTTACTAAGCACCAATCTCAGGCTTGCTGATCTATAGTAAGTATCACATCTGAAGCCCTTTTTAAATATTAGTGTTACATTTGCTACCACAATCCTCAGATATAGTGGCAGATTTTAGTGACAGGTTACAAATTACCATAGTAGGTCTGGGATTTCATTTTTTAGTTCCTTCAGAAATCCAGAGTGAATACCATCTGGTCTTGGTGATTTGTTACTATTTAGTTTGCTAATTTGCTCTAGAACCTCTTCCAGAGTCATGTTGATCTGTGACAGTTCTTCTGATTCATCATCTACAAAGAATAATTCAAGCATGGGTACTATTCTCTGCACTAAAGACCAAAGCAAAGAATTCATCACCTGAGGTGATCTTAGCCCAAACTGAGTCTTTCTCCCTACCATCACACCTTATTTCTTCACTGTGGTCCCCTTTACTATTTTCCTATCTCTCTTAATACATATTTTTAAATCCCTGTATTCCAGTCATGACTGCTATTGCACCAGTTTCAGTTATCCCAATAATATCAGGTTTTGCCTCCTGTATCAGCAATTCAAGTTCTTCCATTTTATTACTCTGATGCCACTTTTACACGAGGCGCTTGAAGTGCCTCTGGAGCCCCATATTTATTTATATATTTTTTAATTTTTAAAAAAAAAAAATTAAAAATTTATACCCCGCCCCTCCTGCAACGCAGCTCGGGGCGGCTTCCAACATTAAAACAATAAAATACAATAAAATTCATCTAAAACAATCAAATATTAAATATTAAAAATTAAAACAGGGCTAGACAACACCAAAAACAAATGGGTAGGGGACTAAAATCCTCCCTCCCCACCCTCCCTCCCAAAGGCCTGGGCAAACAGCCAGGTCTTACAGTTCCGCCGAAATGTTAAAAGGCTTAATATTGAAGAGGAAAGCCGGGTGGGGAGTGTTTACATGCTCCCCACGCTACCGAAAGTGATGTGCCTCTTGCCAGCGCACCCCCCAAAGGAGACACGACACCAGAAAGTTGGATTTAAAACGGCCGCACTCTTTATTCATATTAGATCTAGTATCTAGATCTAGTATCCGAATTGTAATGGTGGGGGCAATTCGCTCAAGTGAATTGGGTCCAGCACCCCTAACCAAACACATAAACATAAGTCAGGGATTGGCCTGATATCCCATCAGGTCCCAATCCCTCTTAACTGTTCAAAATGTCTCCCCCTCCCAATGCCGAGGTCATGGGAGGGGGACCAGGGTCCATGTGGGCCGGAGGAAGGAGGACAGTACATGTCCCTACGGCCCTCACGATCACTTCTCCCAAGGGGTTGACTCCGCCGCTTGCCATACCCTGCCATTGTGGCTAGGGTCCCCCGTCATCTTGCCCCAATCAAAATTCTAACCTACCTAACTCAGGTGCTGGACCCCTGCCACCTAGGGGCTGCCAGGATCTCCTGGACAGGCCTGACACCCACCTACATAATACTAACTAGAACTTCTCTCAGTTTCTTTTTCAAAGCTGTCAGGTACCATTCATTCCCCGTAGGGAACAAGTGCACCCCATCTACCCTGTAGAGATCCACCCTCTTATGCGTGATGGCTTGATGGGGATCGTCACCCCACCCACTTCCCTCAGTCATCTCCCTATCTCCTTATTAACTGTTCTCCTGGTCTTGTCAATCTTACGTGGTGGCACCCCTGGCCCCCAGGATATCCTCTCCACCCAGTCATTCCACAGGATAGTCACCATGGGGAACATGTGCTTAATTGACCAAATGTTGCTTCTTATTTCCTTCAACATTTGGACCCCTTTTATTTCCACTAAATCATTCTCACTCAAGTGGATAACTAATATATCTGGCTTGGCCCCTTTCTCTCTGCTCAGGGTGGGAATCAACTGGCGCCAACGCATGCCTCCCCGGCCCATCCACGTGATCTGTGCGTAAGCCGATAAACCCAGTTGCATCCCCCAATGCAATTCCTCTGCCGCCTTGCTGGCCCATCGAACCAGGCTATGCCCCACAATCCAGACCTTGTACTTTGGATGACTCCCAGGACCTGGAAAAACAAAAATCGTTACTCATGCTACAGGGACGGGGGGACCTGATGTATGCCCTGTATGCCCTGCTACGCCACCTGCCTATAACTTGAACGTCCTGCTCCCTGAGACCCGCCGATGCAGCAAACTGGCTGCCCCTATCTGAAATGAGTGAGTCCCGAACAGCCCGGCTGGAAGATCAAGGGCTGCAAGGGAAGCCCGCATAACAGACATCAGTTGGTATCTGGTGAGGGGGCTGCCATCTGCATGACAGAACAGCACACTAGGGACCGACGGCTGCATGGACAAGTACCATAACAAGGCTTGCACCGGGCATAGCGCGACTGTCCCTGCCCTGGCCAGGTATACCATGACTCCTCTACCCCGCTGGTCAGTCTTTGAGTGGCACAAGCGCAAGGCCACATCTTGTTCTCTGATGGATACATCTTCTATAGCGAGGGCACGAGCGGCCCTATCCCTGGTCGAATCGGCGACCAACTCGCTCACCCTGAATGCACCAAAAAACACCACTGTGAAGGCAGCTGTGAACAGCTTGATATCCCCTTCTGATGAACAGATGCAGGGCAGGATCCCGCACATGCTCACCAGTAGCTGCAGTGTAATGGGTGGCCTGCTGTCTTGCGGAGTGCCCTGTTCTCTAACCCATGTCTCGAACATGCGCCGGGTGAAAAATCCTCAGTCAGGTGGGGGGGTAGCCTGCTAACCGGCTCATAAAAGCCACTGCTGCAAGCTTGATGCTAATAGTGCCTACCACAGAACCCTGTTGTCTAATAGCCAGCATGAACTTAAGGACCTGAGGTTCTGGGATAGGAAAACCCATATGCCAACCCTGGGATAAGCGATAGCCCTGAAATTCGTTGAAAGCCCTTCGGTATGCAGTCCTGGTTCGCGGCACCAAGGATCTCTGTACGATGTTATAGAGGTCTACGATCCCAGGTTCCACGCCCACAGGGGGAAGGGCTCCGGGTCCTGCCTGGCTCCAGGTGTGAGCGAGCAAAACCGCTCCATCTGGAAGCGAGATATGGCATCAGCCACTCTGTTGTTAACCCCGGGGACATGCCGAGCTTTGAATATGATGTTATTGTGCAAGCACACTAGCACAAAAGCCCTGATTAACCCCATGACCCTGGGTGAGTATGACGATTGGGCATTGACTATATGCACCACAGCCTGGTTGTCACACCAAAAAGTCACTGTGTGGTTGGCGAACACTCCCGTCCAGAGGTGGACAGCCAATACTATCGGGAAGAGCTCCAGAAATGTCAAATCCTTAATCACTCCCTGTTCCATTCACTCCATGGGCCAAGGGGTCCCACACCACTGGTCCCTGAATATCAAACTGAAACCCATCCCCCCGGCGGCATCAGAGTGGACCTGCAGTTCAGCTTCTACTAGGAGTTCATCCCACCACAAACTTACTTCATTGAAGTCCACCAGGAAAGAAGACCAGATGTCTAGATTGTCTTTCATCTCCCGGGTGACTCGTATGTAGTAATGTGGCTGGGGCGAACCAGCCAGCTTGGCATACAATCGTGACAAGAAGGCTCTGCCGGGGGCCACCACCCTACATGCAAAATTCAAGCTGCCAATTAAGGATTGGAGCTGTCTCACCGTGACCTTATGGGCCAAATTACAACCGGCAATTCGTGATCGTAAATCAGTCAATTTGTCATCTGGGAGCCGGGACACCCCTTTTATTGTGTCAAGCTCGATCCCCAAATACTGTAGGGTGGTGGCCAGGCCCACTGACTTCTCAGGTGCCAAGGGGATGCCCAAGCTGTCCACCAATTCTTGAAAGGACTCCATTAGCTTTCGACACTCATCAGTCCCCGCGCCCCCTATGAAGAAGAAATCATCCAAATATTTGGTGATGTCCCCCTCATTGGTGCGCCGCCGGATCAGCCACTCTACGAGCGTACTAAAACACTCAAAGGCCAAACAGGAGATTGAGCAACCCATTGGCATAACCTTGTCAAGGTAGAACTGCCCTTGAAATGTAAGTCCTAGCAGGTGGAAGCTATCCGGATGCACCGGTAGCAAACGAAAAGTGAACTTTACGTCACACTTTGCTAGGAGGGTCCCCAGCCCGTGGCACTTCACTAGCTCCACAGCTGTGTCAAATGATGTGTACCTCACTGTGACCAGTTCCTTGGGGATGGCGTCATTAACCGACCTCCCTCTTGGGTATGACAGGTGATGTATCATACGGAACTCGCCCGGGGACTTTTGGGGGACTACCACGAGCGGGGAGACTACCAAGTCAGGAAATGGTGGGGAAGGGAAAAGGCCGGCTAGCCTACCCTCAGCACGCTCCTTCTCTATCTTCTGCTTCACTAGTGCTTCTAGACCCAAGACCAATTTTAAGTTGGGCGCAGCTCTGTGCGAGTGCACCCCTCCTGCTGGAATGCGAAACCCTTCCCTGAACCCACTGACTATGTAGTCTACCTCTGCTCAGTCCAGGTGAGGTTCAAGGGCCGCCACCAGCTGCTCTACTCTAATTGGAGTTGGGGCCCTTTGCCGGAGCCGGCTATCCTGTCGCCCCTTGCCTCCCTCTACTCGACGATCCTGCAGGGGCCCTGCCCTTATTGGCTGACCTGGCTCTGGGGCAGGCAGCAGAATTATGCAGGCCTGCACAGTTGGGGCAGGAGTGCTTGAATCTGCATGTTGCGCGGGAACATTTTCCTGTGCGATCAAACTCCCAGCATTGGTTTGCCTGCCTGGCCGCTGACCGCTTGCCTTCGCCACGAAAAAGCTCATTCGTGGGTGCCACTTCTCCTTTTGCTTACAGTGGCTGCTGTGCGATCTGGGGGCCTTAGCAGTGTCCCCCATGCAATCCAACCACAAGTCGGGTGCATGGGTATCCCAGCGCATTCCCAGGGTAAAGGTTGCCCGATGACAAAACTCCTCATCATATCGGAGCCAGGCCCCAGCCGGTCGTGACTCGTATGCCCGGCAGACTATGTCCACGTATTTGAGGAGCTCGAGAGCCCTGCTTTGGATACGCCTGCATCACGACTCCCTGGTAAATCGCAAAGGCCACGGTCCAATTGGTCCAGTTGCTGTCGGTCTTGGGGCACTTAAAGCGCTCCTTCTCCTTCTTGTCCTCGGTGTCTGCTGGGTCTATTAACGGGTCCCGGAACATGAGGGCAAACAAATCTATAAACTCTCCCCTCCATATCTCCTCCCGGGTGGCTGGCAGGAGGTGTGCCTGTCACGGAGGAACATAGGGTCACACATGTAGACTACAAGTCTGGCAAATATGTAATGCAAAAGGTTCCACATGTATGTAATGTTACAATGGAGAACTGTAAAACACAAATCACAGCTGTGACATGTGACCAACCTTCAAGAAATGGAAAGACGGTTTTGTTGATTGCCCAGAAGGGGGAGCCAGATGGATGGCCAGAGACATTTATATGCTAATGCAGGTAGCTATTGCATACGTGCAGAGACAGAAAAGCTGATAATGATAACAAAGGGAATTCTAGTTTCCTCCTGGGGGATATAAGAAGTTGTACCCCAGAGGAGTTTTCAGTGACTTTCAGAAGGACTATCAGAAGCTCACTCACCATCTTGCAGCCAGCAAGGCGGAGAAGACATGAGCTGAGAGGGATGAATTGTCTCTACCAACTAAGAAGCCAGTGCCCAGTCATTCTACACCTATGACTGAGGGACCAGAAGCTTATGGACCTTTGTAGGGTAAGATGCTAATTTAGGAACTCAACCAGTATAGATCAGGAATGCGTTATGTTTACCTTTGATTTCTAGTAACCACTCTGTAACAACTATCTTGCTTATGTAATCAATAAACTTACTTCTTATCTTTATGAAGAAGTGTCTATGTCTAACATTGGAACACAAGTGAGCAACAAGAGCCCTCAAGCTCTTGTGAACCCAGAGAGTAAAGAGTCTGTAAACAAGAAGGATCGGGCTCTTGAGTGACAAAGGATTTGTCCCTGTGGCAGACTTGAATTAGCCAGAGAGAGAAACTAATTCAAGTGGACTGTGCGCAAGGGAACCTGAGTCACTCAAACCCGGTAATGTGGGGGTTTGGACCTCCAACCCGTGACAGTGCCCCAATGAGGGCCGACACTGCTGCATAGCCCACCCCAGAATAGTGCCCCATCTCAGGGCACTGAGTGTACCCCAGGGCCAGCTGGGCCCCATGACCCCCCACACCTGCAGCACCTGCCCCGCTTGTACGGGGGCTGTCACCACGTCAGGGGCCTGCCCACCCCCTACTGGGGCGGGAGGGCGGTATGCCGGTACCCAGGCTCCGTTCCACCACACTAGTTGGGTGATCCCCTCCCCAGTCACGCCTCCTACTACTACTACTAATGCCATTGCCTGCTGACCTGGGGCCGAACCGGGATACTGTGGGGCCCCCACTGCCACTTGGGTTCCACTACTAGGGTTCAGTCCCTACCCTCCTAGAGGGTTCACCGCCCCCATCCTGCCAGGGGGTATGCTCCGCCACTCGGGATCTCCGCTACTGCAGGGGGTGCAACTCCTACCATACCCGATGCTGGCCCGACTGCTGATGCCTCGGTCCCTGACCCTCCACCGCCTCGTTGTTCGGCCATGGCATGGATGGCTTGCTCCAGCGCTACTACCCTCTGCCACAGCTCATCGTCCTCATCGGTCCGCTGGGGTGCTCTTGATCTCAGGGGTTGATGTCCACTGCCCCTGCTTCCAAGAGATGGAGGGGGGGAGGCGGCAGGCCCCACCCAGCCCCCAAGCCCACCCCGAAGCCGGTCCCACTGCCGGGGACTGGCGGATAGGCCAACCCCACTACTGGTCCAGCTCCACCCCCCATCGGCTGCCACTGAGGAGCCCACTGTACCTGAGGCCTGGGCCACGGGGTCCCCTGCACTGGGGGGACTGGCTGCCAAGCCCCAATGCCCACAGGACTAAAAGAGCCTTCCATGCCAGTTGTCAACCCGGGCGGGGCTTGGGTGCACCCAACGGCCTCGCCCTGGGCCTCAACCCACATGCGCCTCAGTGCTGGAGGGTCCTCAATATACCAGGCCTCCTCCATCCCGACCTTTCCGGTGTTCGCCGATGCTCCCTGGCCTCTGGCACGTCAGTGAATTCTCAGCCCGCTACTGCTCTGTTCGCCGCCACCTCCCTACTGAGGAGATGAGCAGCGGAATTCACTTACTGCACCACCCCCTTTCTGGGCGGTGCACTATTCACTTGCACGATCTTCGCGCCCTTTCTGGCGAGGGTTGCCTAGCAGTCCCGGCCAGGTCCATGACTCTTCCCACCATGCGGGCGCCAGATGCTGTCTCCCTTCCCCCCGGGGGGCACCATGCTCCTGCGGGGACTGCTAGCGGCCAGGGGAGGGAGAGTGGTGCATGGAAAAGACACCCATCCCTGCCCGACTGCCATGCCCCCTTTGTCCCAGCCGGGGAGGGGCTCGACAAATTGGCCTTTGCAGCCAGGAGCAACCGCAAAGGGGCAATTTCAAGAGGTGCATTCTGTAGACATCAATTTTCAGGTCTACAGAACACGCCTCTTTTTGTATACGGGGCTCCAGAGGCACTTCTAAGCACCTCGTGTAGAAGTGACCTGACTCTTTGCGTTAGTATTCTAAGTTGTTTCCCTCTACCCTCTTGCAGTGTCCCAGCTAGATTAAAAAATTTATTTTTGACCAAGACCTATCCTGCTTTCCAAATGGTCATTTAAGTCACCATTCACAATACCATTGTGTTCATAGTTGTCCACAGCCTTCTTCAAATCTAGTTTAAATTCTTCCTCATGGGGTTAGCAAGCCAATCTCCTAGAAATTTGTTGCCATCCTTGGTTAGATGAAAACCCATCTTTTCGCAGCAGACTAGCTTCTCAAAATCCCATTCCATGACTGATAAAAAGCCAACGCCCTGCCAAAGACATCACCCTTGCAACCATCCATTGACCTCCAGGATGTCTGATATGCGGTGTAGCTAAGTGGAAAGGGGCCCTGGTGCAGGGAATGGGGGGCCCTCCACTCCAGTGTGCATATGCAGTCTATGTTGTGTGGTGGGCCTCAGTTTCTACTGCAGTAGCCATTGTTCTGGTTGCTAGTGGACTCCTAGTCTACTTGCCTGTAAAGTGACTAAAAACAAAATACCTAACTACCTCTGCAGCAACCTTTCCTTATCCACTTATATAGCCTAGCCCCCACCCACCGCTGGATTCATTCCCAGCTCTCAGCTCTGTTCTACACCATCTTGCAAAAGTGGGGCCTAGAATGACAGTAGAGGTCTCTCCAATGCTGTGTCATTTGCCGGCGCATCCCCCCAATGAGACACAGAGACTGTATTGGATTTTAAACTGGCCGCACTCTTTATTTCAATCATTCTCATAGGCTGGTGGGTATTGCTCAGGCAAACTGGGTCCAGTATGCTAGCTACTTAACTTACTTATTAACACCGGCACTGACAGGGATGTGCCCTCCCTTGTCAGTACCAACAACATAACTCCCTCTTTCGACAGCACCCTGGCTCTGGCCGAAAGGGGACCATCCCCAACTGTGGGGTTGAGTAAGGAGGTAAGTACCTGCAAAGCCAGCAGACCATGCATGTACTTGCTTACCCGTCTGGGCACCCCTCCCAGGGTGTTAACCCCAGTGCTTGCTGCGCCCAGCATTGCACTGGGTGTTCTCTCCCCATCTCTTAAGGAGATGACTCATCCTAACCTACTCTTACCTATTTATCCTACTATAGCATACTGGACCCCCGCCACAAAAGGGGAACTGATCACGGTATCCCCTGACCCCCACCGCCTATCCCTCAAACAATTCCTTCATGTGACAGGCCAGATTACTCAGGTATAACTCGTTTCCTGCTTGTGACAAATGAACGCCATCTTCCCTAAATAAATCTGTTCGGCCATATGTGATGTCCATATGCCATACCATAGATCCTCCTAATCTCTCAATTCACTTTGCCATTTCTCGGTTAATATTTTTCCGAACTTTATCAATCTTTGCAGGCTTACTGGCCCTGCCCCATTTAAGGCGAGGGACTAAACTGGTCCACACTATATGAACATTATCAAACAAACTCTGGACTATTGACATGTCCTGCTTCATTTTCATAACTAAGTTAACCCCTTTTTTAACAACCAGATCATTTCCCCCCAAATGCACCACGATGACATGTGGGGTGGCTTTGTCTTTGAGTGCCCTCAACTTTGGGAGTAACTGATGCCACTTCGTTCCTCCCGTTCCATGCCAGGCAATATTTGCTTTCTCCTCTAACCCCAGGTGGACACCCTGTGCTGTCTTTAGGGCCGCATTGCTGGCCCAACGCACCAGACTGTGTCCCACGATCCATACTGTTCATTTCTCCAGCCCGGTCCACCTAGTTCCTAGCGCGGGAGACACAATTGGTTAGTAACAGTTAGACCTCACATACTTCTTGTAGGCGTTAGATCGCCACCTCCCTACTAATATGATTGCCTCAACTGGCAAACTAACAGCGGCTGCTGCTGAGGCGGCCCCAATCCTGAATGAATGAGACCTAAAGTGACTTGGAGAAAGGCCTGCCCCACCAAGTGCAGCTTTTAAGATTGCACTGAATTGGTAACTTGTTAATGGGGTTCTGTCCATATGTATAAACAAGTTTCCTAACTCGGGTGGGCGGATGTTGAGATATCGTCTCATTTGCTCAACTGGGCAAATCTCTTTCGCCCCACAACTAAACAGCTGGATGTTTGCTCCTTTACTCCTCTGGTCTGTTTTTGATCATTTCAGTCGTAGTGACACGACTTCCGGGGCCAATTCCATGTCTTCAATAGCTGTCCCTGCAGGATGATGCTACCACCTTGCTTATTCTAAAACCCCCGAAGTATGTTATGGAGTATGCTGTAATGAACAATTGTGTCTCAACGGCATCATTACACACCCTAGGTAATGCTTCTGTAATTCTAATTAAGATAGGTGTAGTGATAGGGGCACGTGTACTTACAGGGGCAGGTGCTGCCCTGGCCCAGCTCTCCAGCATGCGTTTTAAATAAAAACCTTGGTCTGGAGGGGGGTATCTTTTTAATCTGCTGACAAATGCTAGCGCAGCCATCTTTCCTCCTATGGTGCCTACAGCCAAACCTTTTCTCCTAAGGGACATGGCAAATTGTAATATCTCTGGTTCCCTTATGGGGAAATCCATATTCCACCCGTTGCGAGATCTAAATTCTTGAAATTCCCAGAAAGCCCTACCGTAAGCTGTCTGTGTTCTAGGGGCCAAGGATCCCCGAACAATATTCTGGAGTTCTACTTCCCAAGGTTCCATACCCCCGGGGGTAGAGGCTCGGGGAATTCCTTGGCCTCTGGTGCTAGTTCCCGGAAACGCTTGATCTGAAATCGAGACAATGCGTCCGCCACCTCATTGTTGATGCCGGGAACGTGCCGCGCTGTGAACAAAATATTGTTCCGTAGGCAAGCCCCAACCATTTTTCTCACCAGTGCCATAACTCGGGACGAATGAGAAGACATTGTGTTGATTACATGTACAACAGCCATGTTGTCGCACCAAAATAGGACTGTGTGATTAGCGAACTGTTTTGCCCATAGCAGTATTGCTACTACTATGGGAAACAGTTCCAAAAATGTCAAATCCCTTGTTACGCCGGTGTCATGCCAATCCTGGGGCCACGGCTCTGCGCACCACTGTGTCTCAAAATACAGTCCGAACCCAGCTCCGCCAGCGGCGTCAGAGTGAACCTGTAGGTCACTCCACAACAGCCATTTCTCTCTCCAGAAATTCACTCCATTGTGGTTTACCAAGAATCCCTGCCATGTCTCAAGGTCCTGTCTCATGTCTCGTGTAACCCGGATCCTATAATGGGGTGGCAAGGTTCCCCTCAATTTTTTGTATATCCTAGATAAGAATGCTCTGCTGGGTGCCACTACCCGGCATGCAAAATTGAGGCTGCCTACCAATGACTGGAGGGTCCGAACAGTGACCTTCCGGGCCTGCATGCATTCCTCGATCTTGGCTCGTAATTCCCCCAATTTATCTTTTGGCAGTCTGGATGATTTCAAGTTTGTATCAATTTCTATCCCCAGGTAGGTAATTAATGTAGAAGGACCCTCTGTCTTCTCTGGGGCCAATGGTATTCTCAACTCTTCGGCCATCTCCTGAAACAGTCATAATGCATCCAAGCATTCCCTTTTTTGTGGAGGGCATATGATCAGGAAATCATCGAGGTATTTGGTTAATTCACCCCCTGTCCACCTTTGCCTGAATATCCATTCAACAAGCGAACTAAAACGTTCGAATGCCGAACATGATATTGAGCATCCCATGGGCATTGCTCGATCGTAATAATATTTTCCCCCGAACTGGAAACCCAGTAGGTGGAAACTACTGGGGTGCACTGGTAGCAAGCGGAATGCTGATTTAACATCGCACTTGGCTAGCATTGCACCCGTTCCCATTCTCCTAGCCTTGTCAATGGCTACGTCAAAGGAGGCGTACTGGATGGTTGCTAATTCCTTTGGTATCGCATCATTTACGGAGGAGCCCCGTGGGTGCGACAAGTGATGAATCATCCTAAATTGACCGGGGGCTTTTTTGGGGACTATGCCCAATGTGGATATTACCATATTGTGCATGGGTGGTTGATCATAAGGGCCAGCAATCCTACCATCCACCAATTCCTTATCTGTTTTTTCCCTTACCATTTCTTCCCTACCTTCTACAGATTTTAAGTTCTTGCAGGTTGCATGGTGGGTGACTGGACCTGCTGGAATAATGAAACCTTCCCAAAATCCTTGTACCACGTATTCTACCTCCTACCTATCTGGGTGTGCTTCTAATGCCTTCTCTAGGGCCTCAATTTGTATTGGTGTCAGGCCCCTTTTGTGTGCGGGGCCCTTGACCGCCTTTTCCCGGTCCTCCTCCCATGCCGGATCGGCCATAGACAGTTTTTTGTCGGGGGTGATAACATGTGCTCTCAGGGTGCCCCCCTCCGCAACTGGAGCACCGGTGGTGAAATCGACATTGTGACCGATTACATCGTCCGGCTGTGTTGTATTCCCAGCACGCGCCAGGCCCCCCTTGTCCCTTTTTTTGGTTCTCCCCCCGGTATGGCTCATTGGCGGGTGCGACTCCCCTGCGAACTAAAGGATGCCCGCTGTCAGACCTAGGGGCCCTAGTAGCATCAACCATACTCTCCAGCCATATGTCTGGTGCGTGTGTGTCCCATCACAGACCTGGCATGTTCGCCGCCCTATGGAGAAAGGCTTCGTCATATTGAAGCCATGCGCCAGGAGGGCCGGTCCCATGGGCCCGGCGGACTATGCCCGCATACTTATGAAATTCTAAGCCGCGGCCTGGGTCACTTTGCATTACTACCCCCATGTATATGGCAAATGCGGTGGTCCAATTTGCCCAGTTCCTGTCGGCTTTGGGTCGTTTATATTTTTCTCTGTCCTTTTCCCCGTCCGTCTCTGTATGATCCACAATTGGATCGCTAAATAATAATGCGTATAAATCCACGTATTCTCCTCACCATATTTTTTCTTTGGTCGCCTGTGTTAAATGGCTTCCAAATGGTGCGGCTACGTCAGCAATAGCCCCCCCTGGTGGCCGTATTACCGGTGAAGCTCCCGACCCTCCTTCGCCTCAGGGCTGTCTGTTACCTGACATGGAAGGGGCCTCTACCATTTCAGTGTGTCCTCCACCTCTTATCTCTCTGTTTATGGGAGGGGGCGGTTCTTCCACTTCTCCGGCTGGGGGTATGGCAGGCAAAACCCACGCCCACACCCCATCAACCTTCTTCAACTGTGGCCCTGATGTTTCCTGGGGCCTAGTCCCTAATGTTGGTGTTCCTATTCCCCTTTGGATGGAGGTTGTTTCTGTTAGGTGTCTGTCTATGAGTTGTTGCCCCTGTTCCCCCGTAGTTCCCACTGGGGTTTCTCTTCTCTCTGGGATACCCACAGCATTTTGTGCATCGTCCCTTGTTCTCCCCCTGCCCCAGTTGGACTCACCTTGTGCTCCCCCACTCTGATTAACTCGGCTCTGTTGCTGATTGGTGCTGCATGACCTCGCCATCCCCTCCGTTTCTTCTCGTAGGGTGTTTTCTATGGCAAGCACCCGCTGCCACAGTGTGTCATCCCCCCTGCCGTCTTGTTGCATGTGTCCCTGCCGCCGCCTCCATGGTGGTGGTGGTTGTTCACTTGTATCTGGAAACATGGGTCCGGGCAGGTCATGCCCAGATAGGTTAGCCCTTGTCCTTGGGGGGGCTGTAACTATTGCTGCCCTCTGGAGTTGATATTGTGCCAGGCCTGGGACACCAAATGGGTCCCAATGGGCTGACCCACTCGATGGGCCAGGTGCATAATCCACCTGCCCAATTGAGTCTTCTCCCCATTGTGCCTCTGGGCCCCACATCCCTGAGCCTTGTGCCAGGGTGGCCTGCTCCACCCATCCCTGTGTGGGAGGATTTTCGTCCATACCCTGCATCTGCTCAGGCCCCTGCGTTCCCTCTGGCCTCAAGTTCAGGCCTAACCCCATGCCTGCTTTTTCATCCCTATAGCGTGCAGGGGTGGAGATTGCCCTGGTGCCCCTCCTCAGTCCTGCCTCTGTGACCTGACTGCTTGCTAGGGGCCTATGTGACTCCTGCCCCTGCCCCCTGGCTCCTGTTCCCCTGGTTAATTCGGTGGGGCCCTGACCTCCTTCATGTGCATCATGCCCGCTGTGGTCGGGCCCCATTTGTGGTCAGTTCATTACTGGGGTTAGGTTGCATGCACGCAACATGGCCTCGCATGTCACAAGGCGGGCTTCCAACTCAGCCCTGGATGGATCCCCATCCGAGACCCCCCCGGCCTCCTCCCCCGCCTCATGCCCGGTTGCCTGTGAAGCCTCCACTCGGCTCCTCTTTTGTCCCGCAGCCGCTCCCTTCTTTTTGGTGTGGCCCATCGTCCCGCGCTCTGTCCAGGCCTCCTCAGCAGCAACTGTTGCCTGCTGCTGCTTGAACGAGGTCTAGCAGGACGAATGCCGCTTCCACGCGGCCAGAGCGGCTCCGCCCTCCCCAGTAGGGGCGGGCCCGCTCACTTGTTCCTTGGCACGGCGCCTCTGCGCACGCGCCACCTGTTTCGTTGCCAGAGCAACCATCGCCCGGGCCAGGCGCTCTCAGCAGCTGCATTAATGCAGCGCCATGCCTCATTTCTCCCCGTTTCTCCTGACGGGGAGCGCGGCAATTTCCCTGTCGCCGCCATTATGGCGGCGAAGTGGGCTTCTCTGATCCTCTTCAACACTCCCCTCCTAATTGCTCCTTCCCTTAGCAGCCCTTCTTGCCACAGCCTCACACTGGGAATCATGGTCAATTGTTTGTCCATTGTAACTGCTACGCCCTTTTCAGAGTCACCCAGCATGATCCTCCAGCAGGACAGCACACACTGGTAGCACAGGCATGAATTCAATTCCCTCTTCAATGGGACTCTCACACCTGTGCTAACTCGAGTGCAGGGATTATCTGCTCATAGGATCACACTGACCGTTCTCACAATAGACACAGTTCACAGTCATTGGTCCTTGATGTTTGACCTTGCATTTGGCCATATTAAAATCTAGGGTTTGAAGTGGTCCTGGCTTGTCAATCAATCTAACTTTCTCAGTGAAACTGTACCATGATCATCATCATTTTCCACTCCCTCAATCTTCACCTATGTTTATACAAGGTACTTTCTAACTTGCCTTACTGTCACAAAGGTAAAAATATGTGTGTGGTGGTGGGTAATTACCACATCAAAAAAGCAGAGCTAAACTGGGGAAGGAGGCTTCTACACCTGACATGCTCATGTGAACAGCTGAGAAAACTCTTCCCTTGTTTATATTGCTCAGTGCAGTCCTTGGCTGTCCCAGCAACCCTCAGTGCTTCCTCGTTTGTATGCCCCACCCTCATGATGCATCTCTTACTCCTTGACTGCTTATTATTTCTGCTCACATCCCACCCTTCACTGGAAGTTCCCAAAGAGGGAGATCAAGGAGGAGACAAGCTATTTAATGCCTGGCTCCCCATACGCCTGAGAACAGAGGTGGGAGGAGGAAGTTACTCTGGAGAAGGGGACTGTCTCCATGAACACCAAACTTAGAGGGGCATCCCCACAGAAGCTAAAAAGAGCTGGAGCAGAAGCAGACCTTGTGAAGTTCTGTCAACTGGATCAACATTCAATCTGTTTCATAGCCTTTGTCTTTCAAAGAAGCAGCCATCAGTGCCAACATTTCTGCATCCTTCTAGTTGAGGTCTTGCAGTTTTTCCATATTGCTGAAATGGGTTCTATTGTGAAAGCACAAGAATAAACCTTCCCTTCAGGCAGGGGAAAATATTCCCTTCATTAAAGTCACTCGGCAAAGGCTCACCACCTAATTCCATGTGCATCAATAGAAAAGCCAGCTAAAGCCAGTCTTTCTCCACATAGTGCTTCTGTCTTGCATCTAACATTTCTTTCTTTCCAATATTATCTTCCAAATTCCATCTCTGATCCTGGGATAATTCAAACATATTGCATTGCTTTAAGAACTGTTATTTTATCCCTTTCACCTGCCCCTCTGCTTTTAGATAAACACTCATAAACTCCCTTCCTATCATGTTAACTCTTTGCTTGTCTCACATGGAAGGGCAAGGAGCCTTGTCTTTCTCTCCCCTTTGCAGATTAATGCAGCTAGCGTCTTGCCCACCTTATCACCAGTGTCAGATCGTTTTACTCGAGTGCTGCCTAATAATTACTCCTGAGGTGGAGAATTATGATAGTCCTGCACTGGCTGATTACTGTGTAAAGTTATCTTAATCGGTAGCTCCCTGACTAGTGCACATTGTTCTTCTAATTCTACTATTTCCTGTTCCACTTCTCCCCTTCAGAGATTAGACTCTGGTTTCTTCGAGGCACTAGGCCTTGTGTCCCAGCCTTCATCTCCTGCATGTCACTGAGCGGGGAAGTTCACATTAAACGTGTTAGACTTACTCAGGAGAACAGTGAAACATGTTGTATATCTAGGGGGCAGCATAATTTTGCTGGGGGGGTGGTCTGCACACTGAGTCCCAGAAGTCCCACCCACAGACACTCCCCACCCTGCCCCCTCCTTCCCAAGTACTTATGACTCCACTGTGGAGAGCAGAAGCAGCTGCAGCAAGATGAGAGGGAGCCCAGAGCCAGAGTCCCCTCTGTTCCACCCAAGGACATAGCTATAATAGATTGCAGCAGGTGCACACTGGAGTAGATTGCCCCATCAGGGGGGCCATTACATCTTCTGCACCAGGGACCATTTCCACTTAGCTACACCCCTGGCTTCACCCACACCCCTTGTTCTAGTGTGTCCTTCCTCACCTTGCTGTCATGGCTTCTGCTCCTCCCCCTCTCCCTCCCTCCCTGCTGCCAGGTGCTGCTTTCTGCACCCTTCTGCCAGACAGCAGTGTCCTTTGTACTGTCCCCCTCCCCACAATACAAGAACTCTTTCTGCCTCCTTCCTTTGTCTTCACTGTAAGTGCTACCCCAGACTCTTCACCTTCCAGACCTTTGCAGGGTTGCCAACACCAATCACCAGTCAAGCCTCCCCCATGCCCAAATGATGAGACTGACTTAGATAATTATGAGATACAAAAATCATTACAGTTGTCAGGCTCCTTAGTTTTGTCTCACTGGGGTACTACTGCAGTCACAAAACAAGGTTTTCTCTGCAACCAGGAGGGCTAAACCAAGTTTTAAAATTGCAAACCGAGAGGCCAGGGGTTTCAGTATCTGGGGCTTCAAGGAACCCTCTGGAACAACCATGGGCAATCAACCCCTCTGCACTGGTCCTCTTAGGTTCCCATCCAGGATAGTTTCATACTGCTGTCCTGAAGAAAGAAGTTCTTTCCAAACAGCAATCTGTCCTCATTTTCTTTTTAATAACAGAAAGAGCCCAGAGTGTTTTTAGACATTACAAAAATTGTGTGTTCAGGATTGACAACATGGACAATCCTGAAAACATAGGGGATTGTGAGGACATGCTTAAGCATTAATTTATGGGTAGTCTACCCAGCAGATGTTATGCACAGTATATCGGGCATTTAAAGAGAGCTTGGAGACAAAGGGGCTGATCCAATACTTGCTCATGCACTGTGTGCAAGGTGCATGCAGACAAATGTTACACAGGTGTTGTGCAACTGTTGCACAGCATGCACGCGGGCTGCACACAGCCCTACGCAGGCTGAGTGCAGGTCCCCACCACAGCTCTTGCTGAATGCTGCTTCACTGGGAGCAGGAGAAGTAGTAGTGTCTGAAGAAGTGGCGTCAGGGAGGCAGGTCCAAGGACGCAGACTTACCTTCCTGCTGTTGCTTCTCCTGCTGCCCCTGGTCCTAGGGAGCAACCCGATGCTGGAGTCCGAGCACCCTCGACATCCGCAGAGTGGCTCAGCATCGTTCCAGGCCCATAACATCCAGACAATCAAGGAACAAAACCATTCTCGGCTAGATGGCTTTTTTGAGAGCAATGAGCTGCAAAGACGTGTTGGTCTAGTGGTAAGATTCTTTACGTGAGGTGGACAAGGTCCTGGGTTCAAGTCCCATATGGCACTGCTGGTGAATAAGAGGGGGAAAAGGCTGTTTGCCAGGATTTGCAAAGCCCCAGTTGATAGAGTATGTATAACATAGATGTGCCTAGTATGATAGAGTGTTATTGAGAGAGAGAGAGAGAGAGAAGGCCCGTTTCATGGGGCTTGACAGAACAGTGTTGTGAGAATGTGTGTACTATTCAAGTTCCCAGTATGCTCTGTGTACTGCCATGAAGGGCAAAAAAAAGGGGGGGTTGTGAACAGAATCAGCAGAATGCACAAAATATCCAAGTTCCTGTTACCATGGAGGGTGAATGAAAAGGGTCTTGGGCAGGCCTTGTGAGAACAGTGTCAATAAAATGCATATGATGAACATTCATACATGTGAAGAGCATAATGGGAAGACCTTTAAATGGTGATGGGCAAGCGTGTGGGTGTAGACAGTTCTTTTCTACGGGACCAGGCCATTGATTGGCAAACCAGGCCTCGGGATCCCCTACACCGTTGCACCCTTCTTTACCTTTTTGAGGACAAAAATCCTAACTTGCAAGAAACAGGGATTGGTGGTCTAGAGGGGAGGCTCTTTGTTCAGGAAGCCAGAAGTCATTGGTTTTAATCCTGTGTGCTGCTGCTGTCATCGAGTAGACGAGAAAATGGCTGTACTTCTAGAAAGTTTTTTTCGTGCTGGCTGTGGAAGGTTCGTGTCCATTCTTGTGCATGGGGCCCCGATTCTGGAGTCCGAGCAACCTTGTTTACCTACTTAATGACAAAAATCCTAATTGACAAATAGGAGGGCTTGGTGGTTTAGAGATGAGACTCCTTGCTCTTAAAACCAGAGGTCATGGGTTCTAACCCCATGTGCTGCTACTGTTGTCAAGTAGAAGAGAAAAAGGCTGTACCTTCAGAAGATATTTGTTAGTGCTGGCCATGGAAGGTTCACATCCATTCCTATGCATGGAGCCCCAATCCTGGAGTCTGAGCACCCTTGGAATCCACAGAGTGGTGCAGCATCATGCCAGGCCCATAACACTAGGGGTGGGAAACCGGTAGAATCCGGTATCCGATAATGCCGGTACCGGGCGTACCGGCATTATCGGATTCGACCCGGTAATCCGGATCGGGTACCGGATTCCGGGGTACTGGATTTTTTTACATTGCAGCCATTTAAAAATGGCTGCAATGTAAAAAACTTAAAAGCCCCAGCAAGAAAATTTAAAAAAAAAAAACCCTCCCCGAGTCCAGGCTGCGCGGGTGGAAGGGGGGACACCCCCCACCCACCCCACCCTGCCCAGCCTGGATTTTTGTTTTAAAAAAGACTAGAGTAAGACCCAGAGGCGAGGCGAGCCCACCCCCCCAGCACCAGCGGCCGCGGCATCCCCGCAGCCGCCGGTAAGTATGACCCGATCCCTGGGGGGGGGGGAGTGTTTAACACACACACACGCGCTTACCTTTGGGAGCTCCGGCAGCGGCGGGCGGTCCGGAGGCCTCAGCGCCGGCTGTGGCTGCCGGCGTCAGAGACGCTCTAGGCCTTCCGGGGAAACCCGGAAGTTCCCCGGAAGGCCTAGAGCGTCTCTGACGCCGGCAGCCACAGCCGGCGCTGAGGCCGCCGGACCGCCCGCCGCCGCCGCCGGAGCTCCGCAAGGTAAGCAAGCACTGAACTTTAGTAGGGGTGATCCCTGGGGGGTTGGGGGGGTGTTAAACACCCCCCCCAGGGATCGGGTCATACTTACCGGCGGCTGCGGGGACGCCGCGGCCGCTGGTGCTGGGGGGTGGGCTCGCCTCTGAGTCTTTTTTAAAACAAAAATCCAGGCTGGGCAGGGTGGGTGGGGGGTGTCCCCCCTTCCACCCGCGCAGCCTGGGAGGGGGAGGGGGAGGGAATTAATTTATTTCATTGGTTTCAATGGGGACACAGCGCCCCATTGAAACCAATGAAATAAATCCGGTACCGGTATACCGGATTTAATCCGGGAATCCGGTTTTCGTAGAACCGGTAACCGGTAAATCTGGTAGCCGGTAATGGGCCCGGGGTCCCACCACTACATAACACCCAGGGGTCAATGGACAAAATCATTCTTGGCTAGATGGCTTTTTTGAGCACAACAAGCTGCAAAGATGTGTTGGTCTAGCAGTAAAATCCTTGTTTGGGGTGCACAAGGTCCTGGGTTCAAGTCCCATATGGCACTGCTGTCAAGTAAACGGGGGGGAGAAAGGCCATTTGACAGGATTTGCGAGACTCCTATTGATAGGGCATGTAGAACATTAATGTGCCTGGTACGAGTATGGTAGAGTGCTGTCAATAGAGAACGAAAAGGGCTATCTCACAGGGCTTGCGAGAACAGCAGCGAGAGAATGCGTGTACTATTTAAATGCCAAGTATGTTCCGTGTACTGCCGTGAAGGGCAAAAGAAAAGGGCCATGTGATGGGCCTTGTGTGGATAGAATGCACAAAATATTCAAGTCATCCATGCCTTGTCATTGTCATCCATGCCTTCATCACCTTGTCATTGTCATCCATGCCTTCATCACCTCGAGGCTGGATTACTGCAACGTGCTCTACATGGGGCTGCCCGAGAAGCTGGGCTGGAGGCTGCAACTGGTGCAGAATGCCGTGGCCCGCCTCCTTATGGGTGCAGGGAGCACATGACACCTGGACTCTGAACTGGCTGCCTATAAAGCACCAGGCTAGGTTCAAGGTGCTGGTTTTGACCTTTAAAGCCCTTCACGGTCTGGGCGCTGCTTATCTGCGGGACTGCCTCACTCCCCATGTGCCCGTGTGACCCCTGAGCCTTTTTGGAGGTTCCCCGGGCGAGATGGGTGGCCACCGATGTTAGATCTTTTTCAGTGACTGCCCCTGTGCTGTGGAACTCACTCCCGGAGGAGTCTTGGTTGGCCGCCACTCTCCTGTCATTTCGACGTTTGTGTAAGACCTGGCTGTTCCGCCAGGCTTTTGGCAAGGGTGGGTGGGTTGGGGGGAGGAGTTGTTTTGTTCTCCCGCATATGGGATTTAAATTTTAAATTGCTTTTATTGTTTTATTGTTTTAATTTGTTGTTCACTGCCTCCAGCTGCCCTGTGGGCAGGAGAGGCAGAATAAAAATCTTTTATAAAATAAATAAAAATAAAAATATAAAAAAAGTTCCCAGTATGTTCCAGGTGCTACTGTCAAGGGCAAATAAAAAGGGCCTTGGGCGGGCCTTGGAAGAACAGTGTTGATAAAACACATACGATGAACGTTCATACGTGTGAAAAGTATAATGGGAGGAACTTGAAATGGTGATGGGCAAAAATTCCAGTCTACACGCGTGGGCATAGACAATTCTTTTCTAGGGGCCCAGGCTGTTGGTTGGAAAACCAGGGCCTTGGGACCCCCTGCACCGTCGCACCCTTCTTTACCTTCTTGAGGACAAAAATCCTAAGCTACAAGAAGCAGCACTTGGTGGTCTAGCAGGGAGGCTGTTTGTTTAGGAAGCCAGAGATCGTGGGTTCTACTCCCCTGTGCTGCTTCTGTCATAGAAAAGAAAACAGCCATACCTTTAGAAAAATTTTGTTGGTGCTGGCCGTGGAAGGTTCGCATCCATTCCTGTGCATGGGGCCCCGATCCTGGAGTCTGAGCACCCTTGTTTGCCTACTTAAGGACAAAAATCATAGGTTACACACCGCAGGGCTTGGTGGTCTAGAGGTGAGGCTTTTTGCTCAGTTCTAACCCCATGTACTGCTGCTATTGTTGAGTAGAGGAGAAAAAGACTGTACCTTTAGAAAATTTTTGTTGGTGCTGGCTGTGGAAGGTTCACGTCCATTCCCGTGCACGGGGCCTCGATCTTGGAGTCCGAGCACCCTTGGCATCCGCAGAGTGGCACAGAATCATTCCAGGCCCGTGACACCCATGGGTCAATGGACAAAACCATTGTCCATTGACAAAGGGTAACTAGGGTCCTACATGAGGCCTGTCAGGCATTGGTAGACCAGCTGAAGGAGCTGGTCATTCAGCTTGTAGATCCTGAAGAGGCGATCACTGACTTTCCTGAACTGAGCTTCCCCCACTGTATTTGGGCAACTGAGGGAACACACATTCCCATCATAAGACCCCCCGAACAGCTAGAATTATTACCTTAATAGGAAGATGCAGTTCTCGGTCAACCGGCAAGCCTTGGTGGACCACCAGGGCCTCTTCATAGATGTGTTCATGAATGTGTCCATTTGGAACCATGACACGAGGATACTACGCAACTCTCTCTTCTTTGCCCAGATCAATTCCCCATACACCATGGCTTATGAAAGCCTACACAGTGCTAGTAACACCAGCGCAGGCGATGTTCAAACAATAGCTTTGCTCCACCTGCTGTGTGGTAGAATAGGCCTTCGCAGTGCTAAAAATGTGATGGCGACTATTATGGAACAGGAACCATTTTGACCAGCACAAGGCCCCCATGCTGATAATTGTGGCGTGCATTCTGCACAACATTTGTGACATCCGTGGGGCTGCCCTTGTCTATCCCCTTCCACCACATCATGATGATCCGGTGCCCCTGTATCAACAGGACCAGGGTGGGGCAGAGAGGCACATCTCCCATGAGAACAGGGATGCCCTGTGCTGCTACATCGCCCACGTGCCGGGAAACCACTGAGGAGCCAGCAGTCTCCAGACCACCCTCCACCCTCTGTACAGATATGTGCACTGTAAATAAATAGCAACATGGTGACAGGTCAGTTGTTGTGTTGTCAGTTCCTTATCACATGTCTCAGTAGGCATGGGGCACATGGCCTACCTTGCTGCTGCCATTGCATTTACATATGAGCATCCCATGGAGCAGTTCCTGCTGTCTGATCAATATCCCAGGAAGGAGGGTGAGGTGGTGCATTGCTCGCCTACTGGTCTTGACTATCCCTCCTGGCCATGATCACTGACCCTACCAGACAAGCCGGTAGCCCTGTTTTCAGTTCATTTCATTTTAATTTTGTACCCCGCAGACTACACCACAGGCATCTCGTAGTGGCTTACACTCACAAATGAAATACAATATAAATACATAATATAAACAGTACATAATATAATAATACATAATCTAAACCATACATAATAATCTAAACATATATCAAATGTCAACCCAATAGCAGTGCACTTGAAAGAAAATATACAAACCCAACACCCCACCCACCCCAACCCATTCCCTGCTGCCTGCTCTCACCAGGCAGCTCCAACCCTTGTGCTGCACCCACCTCACACCTGGGGCTGTCCTTGGGACCTCCCCCCTGCCTATTCCAGTCCCACCCATTTTACCCCACAACTCACATCTCCAAGAGGTTCTGCTACAAATGCACGGGCCTATAGCCCTGCCAACAGCAGCAATATTTTAAGCTGACCCAACGGAGCCAGCTTCCAAACAGTACAGGTCCAAGCCCCACCCCCTCCCCCCATGGCAGGAGGGAGGAGGTGCAGTCCAAAAGTGAGGGTAGTCCAGAGATTGCAGTGGGGACCCTAGCTGCAGGGCTCGGAAGGTCCCCCTCGAACTCCTATCCGCTGATATTGGGTCTTGCCTCCACCCCCTTCACATGGAGAGGCCGTAGCTGCTACTACCCTGCTGATGACCCCAATGACGGCTGACACCCTTAGGTGTCGCCCTTTGGCTGGCACTCAAAGGCGCCACCCCAGGGCCTTTCTACGTGTAAAAGGGAGGAGGCATGTATCACACGCTTCTCCATCCCCCCTGCAGCTCCAGGGCTTCACCCCTCCCACACACAGCTTGCAAGGGTGCCACCCCAGGGCCTTTCTACGTGTAAAAGGGAGGAGGCAGGCGTCACATGCTTCTCCATCCCCCCTGCAGCTCCAGGGCTTCACCCCTTCACCACACCCTAGGTAGCGATGCACGGGCACAACCCTATGGATGTATTGCAATGATGCACATGGAGACAAAAGGACTGCAAATCAACAATATATTTATTTATTTACACTCATTGGAGGGGTTCATTTGATCTTCCTCCTTGGCCTCCCCCTGTGATGGACTTCACCACCACGGACAGGCCTCTCGTCCCCTCTGTCAGTGGCCAGTCACCTGGGCCATTTGTGGCTTGGCCCAACCTCATCCTCCTCTTCCTGCCACCCCTCCTCTGGATCTGGGTGGTGTTCCTGTGAGCAGATGTTGGCTATTCCATTGGTTGATCCATTTGGGGGCTACCTGGTGTGTCCCCTCTCATCCCCTTTGTCAGTGGCCAGTCACCTGGGCCATTTGTAGCTTGGCCCAGCCTCATGCTCCAATTCCTGCCACCCCTCCTCTGGATCTGGGTGGTGTTCCTGTGAGCAGATGTTGGATATTCCATTGGTTGATCCATTTGTGGGCTACCTGGTGTGTCCATAATGTATATCACCTCACTGTGCCAAATACCTTTAGCTGTGGTTGCTTGTGCCATTGCCTATGCAAGGGCTATCCCATGCCCCTTCCTTCACTCCCATTCCTGACTATGCCATGCAGCATGTCACCCCTACCTACCCTCTGAGGTGGAGAAGGCAGCTGGGGCGGTTTGTCTTGGTTATGTGGCAACTGTGTAGGCTGGAGTGAAGGTTGAGGATGCTGCAGAGGGAGGACAGGGAGTGGGGTTGATTCAACAAGGCCCCCCATGGGTGGTGAGTGGGAGTTACAGGGGGGAGGGGGCTCAACTGGCCTTGGTCAGGGAGGGGTTGCTTCTGTGGAAACCAGGGCTGGCAGTTGAGTGGGGCAGGAAGCACGTGCACCTGTTGGAGGGCATGTTCAGGATATTGTAGAGCCACCCCCACTCCTCCACTGCGGTGCTGGGAGCCATGATGTGCTGGAGAAGGGAGTGCTCTAGCCCCACCAACTCCTCCGGGAGCTGGAGCACGTGAATGCTTGGTCTCTCCAACACATTGCGGGACTTTTGTTGCTTACGGAGTTGGGTGGCCGCATGGTGCCTCTCCCACAAGTGCTCTGTTCTGGCCTGTGTAGCCAGGTCATGTAGGACAATGATGTCTTCCTTGTGGGCCTTCCTCATCTCCTTCTTTGCCCCCTGATGTCCTCCTGAAGCTCATCTGAGGTGCACCTGATTTCCTCCATGTGAGGTTGGGGCAACCTCACGTCGGCCTGTAAGGGGGGAAAGGCCTTACAGAGGGATAGAAAGACAGGGATAACCCCAAACGTTACCCACCAGGGGGCGTCTGGTTGCAAGGCAGTGCCTGGAGTAACTACCCACAGGATACAGTAGGGCCTTAGAATCCAAGGATCCCCAGCCTAATTCATCACAGGGTATCTGGGCGGAGCACAAGCCTTGAACTGCCCCCGGGTTCCCAGGCACTCGAGGGACCAGGACTGAGGGGGACACCAGGGACACGGGTCCAGGGTAGGGGGGGAGTGAGAGACCCGGGGGGAGCACAAGGAAGGGATGGGGCAGCCACACGAAGGTCTCTGGGGCACCCCTGTGCAAAAGGGAAGGGAAAACTCTTACCCGGATCACTTCGTCCACTTGTTCTCACTCACCCACCATTCACACACTCCTCATGCAACCGTTCTCTCTCTCTCTCTCTCTTAATGCTACTAGGAATCAATGATACTGTTGCCAGGGGCCGGTCTCACAGGCAGAGCACTGTTCACCAGCAAGCTGGGCCTGTCTCTGCCCAGCTTATAAGTCCTATGAGTGCAGGGGGCGGAGTCTGAGCCACTTGGAGCGTCGGGGCCCTCCCAGCAGGGGAGGTTGAGGCGCCGCAGCTGTGGCGGCTGGAGACGCCCTGATCTCGGAGCCTCCTGATGTTTCCAGGGACAGGGCTAGCCCCCGTTGAGCGTGCGTAGTCTTGGTTTCTCCCGCACTTACGGGTGTTGCTGTTGACGCCGCGGGAGCGGGGGCCGCCAGAGGCTGAGGTATTAGTTGCGCCGGGGGGGCCCCCCGCTGTCAGGGGTGTTTGGGTTCGCCCTGCAGCTCGTCTCAGGAGCCCTAGAAGGCAAGGCCTGACAGCACCCCCCCGCCAAAGGCGGCGCGTCCCCGTGGGATGGGGCTGCAACGGGTACTGAGTATGGAAATGTCATAGGAGCCATGGCATACGCACATCCGCTGCTTTCTCCCAGGATCGATCGGCCGGGCCGTACCCCTTCCAGTGAATTAGATAGTACAACCGCCCATGTAGTCTACGAGCATCCAAGATGGCCTGGACCTCATACTCGGATGCGGCATCCTTGGGTGCTGCGATGGCTGGCACAGGTTTTCAGGGTGCGGTGGCAGGCTTAAGGAGGGCTACATGAAAGGACGGGTGAATCTTACAATGGGGCGGTAATTGTACCTTGTATGTGACATTATTGATCTTGTGCAAGATCTGAAAGGGTCCCATATAGCAATAATCAAGCTTGGGTGAGGGTCTCTGAGAGGCATAATGTCACCGGCTGACCCATACCCAGTCACCTGGTTGGTACTCCGGGGCTGGGTGCCGGTGTGCATTCGGTTGTCGTTGGTACTGCTGTCGAGCCTGCTGTAGAGTAGTGGTCACTGCAGCTTGGGCTTGGTGGATCTGTTGAATTAGGGCTCCTGCCGCAGGGAGTGTGAACGGGGCAACCTCGGGTAGACAGATGCGGGGATGATAGCCATAAGTAACGTAAAAGGGGGAGGTTTCGATAGAGGCATGGAGGGTATTATTATAGACAAACTCTGCCAATGGGAGGAGGTTAAACCAATCATTTTGTAAATAGTCAGTGTAACAGCGTAGGTATTGTTCCAGCGTTTGATTGGTTCTTTCCACCTGTCCATTGGCTTGGGGGTGGTATGCCGAGGTTAGATTCCCCTTTACTCGGAGGCTGGTCAGTAACCCCTTCCAGAAACACGACGTAAATTGCATTCCTCGGTTCGTAATTATTTCCTGTGGCATTCCATGGAGTCGCACGATGTGCTGCAAGAATAGATTTGCCATCTGTACAGCGGTAGGGAGTTTCGTACAGGCAATGAAGTGTCCCATTTTGGAGAAATGGTCAACTATCACAAGAATAACTGTACATCCATGGGAACTAGGCAGGTCCACAATAAAGACCATTCTCACTCTTTGCCAGGGTCCCTTGGGTTGTGGTAACAGCTGGAGAAGACCCTGAGGATTTTGGTGGGGTATTTTGGTGCGTGCACACATCTCACAAGCAGCGACATACTTAGCAACATCCTTCGTGATGGAGGGCCACCAGAAATGTCGTTGCACTAAGTGACATGTACGTTTAGTCCCTGGGTGTCCGGCAAGCGGAGTGTCATGGTGTCCCCACAGTATGGCGGTCCGTGCGGCTGGAGGGACTACAATCTTGTCTTGATAGTAATATAGTCCGGTATGGGCATCACGGACTGGGTCGGGGCAACCCAGTTCCTGACATGTCGAGGATTTCTGTAATAATTGGAGCGAGGGCAGGGTTGATAGAAAAACCTTTTGGTTTAGGAGGAGATCTCCTCTATTCTCTGGTGGTTCCCCGGCCTCGGTACATCTGGAGAGTGCATCCGCTAGTATATTCAGATGACCTGGTCGGTACACAATCTGAAAATTGAACCGGGCAAAAAACAAGGCCCAGCGCCCATGGCGCGCATTTGCGATGCGGGCCGTTTGGAGGTAAGTTAACTTGCGATGATCAGTGAGCACGGTCACCAGGTGGTCTGTCCCCTCCAGGTAATGTCTCCAGGTGGAAAAGGCCTCCCTGATGGCCAGTAATTCATGGTCGAAGATGGTATCGTTTTTCTCTGCGCTAGAAAGCTGCCGAGAATAGTAGGCACAGGGCATTTGTTGAGGGTTCCGGGCGTTAGCCTGGAGAAGGACTGCGCCCAGGGCCACACTAGGGGCATCGGTTTCAACCGTGAATGGTTGGTTGAAGTCCGGGTACTGCAGAATTGGACCTTGTGTGAAGGCTCCTTTTAAGTGGACAAACGCCGCTTGTTGTGAGGTGGTCCAAAGATAGGGCACTTCCTTCTTTAGGAGGCGCGTAAGAGGTTCGGTCAGTCAGGCATAATTTGGAATATATTGGCGATAATAGTTCGTCGTCCCTAAAAATCACTGTAGGGCCTTCACCGAGGCTGGAGGAATCCAGTTTGCAATAGCCATGACTTTTTCTGGTTCCATTTCGATTCCCTGTGGGGAAATGACAAAACCCAGGAAATGCACTGTCTCTTGGTGAAACGTGCATTTTTCTAGTTTGCAAAATAGCTGATGATGCAATAAGCACTCTAGGACCATCCGAACATGTTGTATGTACTCTTTTGGGGACATAGAAAATATAAGGATGTCGTCGAGGTAAGCTATAACGAACTTATCTAACATATCCCATAATACATCGTTTATCAGGTGCTGGAAGGTGGCCGGGGCATTGGCTAATCCAAACGGCATCACCGATATTCATAATGCCCATACCGGGTGCGGAAGGTGGTTTTCCACTCATCACCTTCCCGCACCCATAACAAATTGTAGGCCCCTTGAAGGTCCAGTTTTGTAAAAATCATAGCGCCTTGTAGGCGGTCAAGAAGTTCGGGTATCAAAGGAAGGGGATAGCGGTTTTTAATGGTAAGGGCATTCAGCCCTCGATAGTCTATGCAAGGCCGCAGCCCCCCATCCTTTTTTGGCATGAAGAATAGGGGTGCCCCGGCAGGGGAAGATGAATGGCGGATGAAGCCATTGCGGAGGTTGTCCTCGAGATACTGCTTCAAGGTCTGTAACTCAGGTTTGGACAAGGCATACAGCCGCCCATACGGAGGTTCCACCCCTGGAACCAAGTTGATGGGACAATCATACGGCCAGTGTGGGGGCAGCGTTTCCGCTTCCTTTTGGTTGAATACTTCTTGCAGATCAATAATGTAAGGGGACAGGATCCCGGCGCTGTAGCTGGTTAGTGCCACTTCCCCCTTGGGAACTCTCTTAACAGGGACAGGGATTAAGCAAGTTCATTGGCACCACAGGGCCCGTAATCTGTCTCTTATACACATCTAGATGTGTATAAGAGACAGGACTACAGTAAGGGGTTGGGTTCGAAAAGCGATAGGTCCAGAGACCAACAAGGAGCCATCAATTGAATGCACCGGTTGGGGGGTACTCGGGGTTGCTTTGGAACCTTTCTTTGTTGTCCCCAGGCTAGATCCATAAAATTTCCGGAAGCCCCGGAATCTATCATGGCCCACATGATCTGGCTTTGTTGGGGGCCGGTTGTTATCATGACGGGAATTTTAAGGTGCATCCTAAGCGGTTCCCCTAGGGGCGGACGAGGGCGGATTCTTGCATGGGGTGGTACATGGGCCTCGAGGAGTCCCCCTACCGTTCTCGAGGCCGGGCTTTTCCCGCGCCCCGCGGCGAGCTGGTTAAGGCTGGACAATTTCATGCAAAGTGGGAGGACTCTCGGCAATAATAGCACTGGCGGAGGCTACGTCGGCTTTCGCATTCTGCAGCTGTAAGTGGCCCCCTAGAGGCCCCTACCTGCATTGGTTCCACGTCATCTCCCTTAACGGTTTCGGTCCTTGTGGTTACCAGAGGTCCTACTCGCGGGACCACCCCCCGATACGGCTCCTGTCTCCGCTCTCTTCTTCGTTCCGTTAATCAATTTGGACTGTTAGGTTCACCAAGGCCCGCCAGGAGGCTGGTGGGGCTACAAAGGCTAACTGATCCTTCAGTTCTTCGTTCAACCCCTTACGAAAGAGCACCTGAAGCACATGGTCAGGCCAATTTAACTCTACCGCTAGTTGCTGGAACCTTGTAACATAATCTACTAAGTGTACCCTTACCTTGTCTTAGGTTCATGATGGCTGTCTCCGCTTCCTGTACTCGATGCGGGTCATCAAACAAGGCCAATTCCTTAAGGAACTCTTCATAGTTCTGCAACAGGGGGCTGGCTTTAGTTAATAATGGTGTGGCCCAATCCAGTGCAGCACCCTCTAGTAATCCAATCACAAAGGCCACCTTACGTTGGTCGGTGTTATACGTAAGGGGTTGGATAGAAAAGGTTAGATTGCACAAGGCAATAGATCCTGCAAAGTTATGGCGGTTCCCTGCAAACTTGGTGATTACTGGGCCCTTGGGCTCCCTCCCGAGGGGCAAGGGCAGCATTACGGGTGCGGGCCCCGGCGGGGCTGGTAGGGCCGGTTCCTGGGCCGCGACCCCATCTACCGGATGCAGCTGTTTTTCTTTCAGTTCTCTAACTTCCATTGCTATGGCCTGCACGGCCCATGTGAGCTCCTGGACCTCGGCCATTAGTTGTTCCATGAATGGATGCTGGTGAAACTGTGAGGTTGAGGCAACCTCACATCGGCCTGTAAAGGGGGGGGGGAGGCCTTACAGAGGGATAGGAGGCTAGAAAGACAGGGATAACCCCAAACGTTACCCACCCGGGGGCGTCTGGTTGCAAGGCAGTGCCTGGAGTAACTACCCTCAGGATAGAGTAGGGCCTTAGAATCCAAGGATCCCCAGCCTAATTCATCACAGGGTATCTGGGCGGAGCGCAAGCCTTGAACTGCCTCCGGGTTCCCAGGCACTCGAGGGACCAGGACTGAGGGGGACACCAGGGACACGGGTCCAGGGTAGGGGGGAGTGAGAGACCCAGGGGGGAGCGCAAGGAAGGGATGGGGCAGCCACACAAAGGTCTCTGGGGCACCCCTGTGCAAAAGGGAAGGGAAAACTCTTACCCGGATCACTTCGTCCACTTGTTCTCACTCACCCACCGTTCACACACTCACTCACGCAACCGTTCTCTCTCTCTCTCTCTCTCTCTCTCTCTCTCTCTTAATGCTACTAGGAATCAATAATACTGTCACCAGGGGCCGGTCTCACAGGCAGAGCACTGTTCACCAGCAAGGTGGGCCTGTCTCTGCCCGGCTTATAAGTCCTATGAGTGCAGGGGGCGGAGTCTGAGCCGCTCGGAGCGTTGGGGCCCTCCCAGCAGGGGCGGTTGAGGCGCCGCAGCTGTGGTGGCTGGAGACGCCCTGATCTCGGAGCCTCCTGACGTTTCCGGGGGCGGGGCTAGCCCCCGTTGAGCGTGCGTAGTCTTGGTTTCTCCCGCACTTCCGGGTGTTGCTGTTGACGCCACGGGAGCGGGGTCCGGCAGAGGCTGAGGTATTAGTTGCGCCGGGGGGGGGGGGGCACTGTCAGAGGTGTTTGGGTCCGCCCTGCAGCTCGTCTCGGGAGCCCTAGAAGGCAAGGGCTGACACTCCAGCAGGTCCATCCCTAGGTCCTCCCTTCCCCACCAGTTCCTTGCCCGGAGCTGACCCTGTGTGCTCCCACTGGACTCCCAGGGGAATTCAGGATGGCAGGACTGTTGCTGGACGTGTGTGTGTGTGTGTGTGTGTGTGTGTGTGTGTGTGTGTGTGTGTGTGTGTGTGTGTGCACCCATAGTGGTATGGGCACACCTGACTGGGCTACCTCCTGTGACTGATGTGGTACAGGTGTTGTTGGCTTCCTGGTGCCATGGCTGTTTGCAGGTTACGGTTGTGTCCCTCAAGGGCATGTGCGTGTGATGTCCATTGTCCTCCTATCCTTGCCATTGTATGCATGGGGGTCCAATCCCTTGTTGTATGCAAGTGGCAACACTAGCGACATCAGGAAACCAAGAGTTTAGGGAGGAGCAAAGGACATATATAAAAGAGGAAGAAGGAGCCAGAGATGGGGTAAGGGGTAGATTGAGGGGAGGGGAGGAGACAGAATACAAAAGAGAAAACATGGAAATGTTCAGGAAATCTTCCCTGAGACCTGAGCAACAGGCCCTTCCTGAGGTCCTGGTGTAAGGACCAGTTAGCTTCACAAACACTGAGGCGAGGGCAGGCAGCAGTGCACCAAATGAGTCAAGGTCAACTACCCATTTTATACTGAGGTTAAAACACATCAAACTATTTTATTGTCTAATAATGAACAATAATAATCAACTTGCACTTATGAATTAACAGTTATCTATTTCTATAAATTATTTAATGACTGTAATATAACTATTATACTTAAATTATTTTATCCCTTTACAATGAGCTGGAATATTAAACCACTCAAACCACTCTGAAATCTTCCCTCCCTACTTTACTCCATCAAAAAGCCATACGCTGCCTGGTCCACTTGTCAGGTTTTTTTATGTTTCAAGTCCTGCCATTTCTCACTCTGCTGTATTGACTGAGAATCTTGACAGATGATACTGCAGACAAGTTTCTGCTCTGGTGTAGTCACACCTTCCAAGTTCAGCTGAGAATAACTGGCTGGTCAATTGTAAATTCTCATATTCTCATTCGTCCGGCAACCCAAATTTGTAATTCCACATGATCTGTCACTGCTCCCTTCAGAGAAGAGTCTCCTAAGGCTTGTCCTGACAGCCTTCTTCATCCCCCTCCTCCAGTGGTTCCCCACAACTGTCCCTCTTTTTTAAAATTCTTGTTTTTCATTGGCTAGAGCCAACATTCCATTAAGCCTGGCTGTGAGCCACCTTGCTATGAGCACCACATTTGTCCTTATATGTCCTCGGGTAACTTTGACATCATCTATTTTTCGTGCCAAACATTTACAGTTTACATACTATGTGCCACCAGATATTTGAAGGTTCTCCCCATTCCCAGTTCTCCCCAAAACCACCTTCACCATTTCCTGAATTACTCATTTAGGAGAAACCCCAAAATTTGCTCTCTCTGAACATCTGGGAACTTGCACTTCTAGTCCCACTCCTCTGATGTCTCATCTCAGCAGATCTTCTTTCCCAGGCCTCCACACCCATTCCTACAGAGGTATACCTCCCATTTGGTACCCATCCCTAGTATCCTCTGGCCTTTCCCTTTCATCTTCAGCACATTTCTGTCCCTCCTTTACCCGAGCATTTGCCTCAAACCTGCAAGGTTTCAACAGGTTCTGCTGAATACCCTCACTACCTGATCATGCCCTTCCCTCTGTATCTTATAAACTGGTAGTAAGGAATAGCAATCACTTTGTAAGGTTCTGCTTTCCAGTAGGCATCTAGCTTACCCCTTCTCACATTTTTTACCAACACCCTTTCCCCTGTCATTAAGGGTTTGTGGCAGGTCTATACCACAAGATGGCGCCTGCCATGTGAGAAGACCCAAGATGGCTGCCAGGAGGAAGATGAAGTAGATGGGCATCACCAATAGTATAAAAGAGAAGCCAACCTGAGGAAGAGGGCAGTCTGTGCTTGGCTGTCAAGGAGAGCACATCTCTGAAATGGCTGCCTGGAAGGTATTCATTCGTTCGTTTATTGCGGCATCAGCTCTCGCCTTAGCCAAAACACAAGTCATTACAATATACAGCATACAATACAATACAGTATACTAACATAAGATAACAAAGGTAAGCATTCTAAATACTAGATAAAAAGTAAATATAACTGACCAGCTAGGTCGATAAATTTAATGGGACAGATCGTCATATCTTACGCTGAGTCCACTTAAGGCGGGAATTTCAAGTTACAAAAAAAGCAGTTAAACGAAACAATCTACCAAAGTTGGAGCCCACAATGCATTTCTATGTTAGGTGTTTTAATCAAACAATCGACGTTCTGCATCCCCATCCCAGATCAGTATAACGTCCCTTTATTATTTAGCTATTGACCGCCTGATGCAATTGTCTTTCTTAGGCAGCCAGCCAGACAAATGTGGCCACTGAAAAAAGGTCCTCTGGTTCTAAGGGTTATCAGGCACTTATAAAGACTTCCTTCGTCTAAATGCCTTCTTGAAGAGCTCAGAGGTTTTAACCACGATTCACGCAACTGGTGATAGAGGGGACAGTGCAGTACGAAGTGCTCAGTTGATTCTATCTCATCCGTACTACACGTACAAGTTCTTGTATAAGATGGTATTCCCCGGTACCTTCCCTCAGTAACTGCTGTTTTCAGCAGCTGAAATCTCAGCCTAGTATAGGTCTTTCGTAAAACTGGGCTTAGTAGCAGAGAAAGATAAGGCTGAAATAGAAACTCATGTTTGACCTGCGCCAACCATGGTGCCGCCTTCCAACTATGTACCACAGCCACATCATCCTGCTGGGAGATATCCTTAATCCTTGTACATAGTTCCTGTCTAATCTTACCAAAGCGCATCCCCTCAAAAGCACCAAATGTAAGTCCCAGGCTACTTAGCAGGGTAGATGGATATTTTAACCAGGGATACGGTCTCACTCCTTTATATTCAAGTTGCTCTAATAGGCAATCAATTAGCAAGCCTGGAAGGTCCTGACTTGGAACCAGAAGAAAGGAAGTCTGGACCCGGGATGTGAGTGGAGAAGCTAGTCTTGGACTGTGTTTGACTAAGCTGAATAGTGATGTACTGTTGAATGGCCAGAGGTCTGGTGCCTGGCCTAGGAGGTAACTGTGTGTGTGAATAAACTGATAAGTAAGACTGAACCTATAGGGGTGTCTCCACTTTGGGCCTAATCCTGCATGCACATAACCAATGGTAAAGTGGGACACCTGCTACAGGGTTCTTCCCTAACTCTTTTACTGTATTTTTCTGCTTGTAGATTCCTAGTTTTTTCCATGTTATTTTGTACTTGTGCTCATGCTAGCTGCATTTTCGTATGATGTTCATATACCCAGTCTGATACTTCAGTATCCTGTAACTCACTTTGGATTCCCAGTGTTATATCTATAGGTACCTTACCATTTAAAAAACTGTTAAAGGCAGACTAATTTGTAAACAAAACTTACCTTCCAAAAAAAACCCCGAAGACCATTATTTCACATCTACTATAATAAAACTTACACTCCAAAAAAGCATGGAAATTAATTATACTTCATTCCTTATTTTATTCCAGTGACTATTTATTTATTTTCCCATTCATTAGTTTGCTTTACGGTTCTAATTACCATTACTTCTCTACATTGATCCAATACATACTTACTTCATCTTCCAGTTATTACTTACTTATTCTTTCTATTATTGCTTACATTTACACTTAAAATTACAGTTCTTTCTATAAAGTCTTCCTAAAATTACTTCTTATTTCCATCATTAGTTATTCATTGTTTATTATATAACTAATAATTCAAACTTACCCACTCACCACATCACCATCAGCATTACAACACTGCCTTAAACTGTGTCTTTTCAAGTAAGTGAAATGCATTAATTACATAAATGTATAATCTTCTAATATGTTCTTGAAAAGACAAAGGAAGAGCGTCTGGGTGAGCCACACTGCTGCCAGCTGGAGCAGGGAGAAAGGAACCCCGCTCACTTCCGGCATTAACTGTGCATGTTCTCAACAATTAAGAATGACACAAATTTAGTGTAATGATTGGTCATAACCAATAAGTACATATTTTTTCCCCAGCCACTTTCTAACTTCACGTGATCTAATGCCACTAATTTTAAGGGGCTACTATGAGCTTTATCCTCACTGACTAGTTTACTCCTCTAGTTACACACCTCACAGCTCTTATCCCACTGTATGATGTCCTCCCTCATTCCAATCCAGTAAAATCACTTCCTAATATTAATTTCTGTCTTTTTATACCCAAAATCTTCAGAAACATTATGGTATGCTTCTAATACCATTATTCACATCACTGCAAGGCAGCACAATTTGGGAGATCTCCTCATAGAACTTTGGATCTCGAATCTTCCTAACTAACCTCCCCTCAAGCTCCCATAGATACTTCCTCTGCTTCAACAACATTACCTTCCCAGTTACTTCCCTGTATTTCCCAATGGTTGGGTCCATCTTACCTCTCAAATGCCTTCTCAGTTCTTGGATGACTGGGCTCTGATTCTGCATTCTTTCCCATAAATCTTGCTGAGAATCTAACTCCAATTCCTCCTTTTCCATTTCCGTTCCCTTATAACATTGACACTGCACTTGTACTTCCTCCATGGGCACATTCAGGAATGGAGGCATCTCCAAATTCTCCTGATCCTCCATGTTCCCCTCAGGAACCTTCTCTTCTGGCAGCCATGATAGTATATTGGCATTTACATTGCTTTTCCCAGGTCGGTATTTAATGGTGAAGTTGTAATTTGCCAAGTGAGAAACCCACCTTTCTTCCAATGCACATAACTTGCCAGATGCAAGATATGTCAATGGATTATTGTCTGTAAACACCTCAAAAGGGCTAGTTGCCAGATAATGCTGGAACTTCTCTGTCACTACCCACACTAATGCCAGAAATTCCAGTTTGAAGGAGCTATAACACTCACAAACATTCTCAGACCTCCGCAAGTCCCGACTGGCATAAGCAATCACCTGCTCCATTCCCTCTTGTTCTTTTGATAAAAAAACTCCAAACCCTTTGTTACTTGCATCAACATAAACTCAGAAGGGCGACCCATAATCCAGGTATGCTAGAATAGGCGGTTGTATCGACATGCCTCAAATGCCAACACACACACCTCGCATTCTACTCCACTGACGCCCCTTTGCTAATTTTCTTATCTCCAGTTTTTCTTAGTAGTTCATGTAATGATGTAGCAATCTTGGCAAAATTCTTAATAAACTTCGGTAATAGTGGAGTGGCCAGCACCTGTTACAGTTCAAGATGTGTGGAGATTTTTCGAATTTGCTGACTATTACCTTCAGTTTTTCTGGGTCCGGCATCACCCCTGCAATGGACACTACATGCCCCAAATAGTTCACTTGCTTCTTCAAGAAGTGACACTTTGAGGGCTTTATTTTTAACCCATATTCAAGGCCCTGATTCTCCTGCAGAATTTTAAAAACAATTCTGTGGGAGTCTGGGAGACTTGGACCCCGATTCTGTGCCTCACCACACCAGTCTCCCCAGCCTCTCAGATGCAGTGCATGGCCGGCTTTCCCTCCTCCAGGCTGCATCAGGTGGGAGGGGCTGCCAGGGCTTGCCTCCCCCCCTTTCACAGCCTAGTAAATGAAGCAGTAGCACCAGCTTCATTCACACGCTCCACATGCAGCTCCACTTAGCCACTTCCTAGCTCCTCCCAACGGGGCCTCCTAGAGTGACACAGCTGTATGAAGACATCTGGCCACTTTGCTCTGGGAGGCCTCATTGGGAGGGGCCAGGAAGTGACTAGGAGGAGCGACGTGGGGAGCACGCTGAACGAAGCTGCTGCTGCCACTGCCACTACGTCAGTTCACTTACCAGGTGGTGAAGGGTGAGGGAAGGAGGTGAGGCCTGGCAGTCCCTCTCACCTGATGCAGCCTGGGGGAGGGGAAGTGAAGCCATGAGGCTTTCTTCATTCCCTCCCCCCATGGAATATCCTGCCTTGTGTCTTCCCAGTGCAGGCTGGAAATTCTGCACAGGGAGAGGCTGGGCAGGAGAGTCCACGGGGGGACGGGGATTCTGCAGGAAGTCCACGAATCATAGACCCGCATTTGGCTTGGGGCCCTGCCCATATTGACTGCGTTTCTCTAAAACCAGATTAAGATGTTGTAGATGGAGATGCTCCTCATACATTTTTGAGTATATAAGGATGTCATCTAAATACAGCAGCACGGAATCAAAATTCTCAGATCCCAAGCAGCGCTCCACCAACCTTTGGAAGATACCAGGAGCATTACATAGTCCAAAGGGCATTTTTGTACATTCATAGAGCCCCCAGGGGGTCACAAAAGCAGTCTTCTCCTGGTCTTGTGGTGCCATTGGGATCAGCCACTACCCACTGACTAAGTCTATAGTAGAGAAAAAACATGCTGCTTTCAGTGCTGTTAGAGACTCCTCGATTCCGGGTAAGGGATAAGCATCCTTATGCACCACTTGGTTCAGTTTCCAATAATCAATGCAGAATCACAGTTTTCTGTCCTTTTTCTTCACCAGCACAATTGATGCAGGCCATGGACTAACACTCTTTGATTACCCTCGCTTCCAGAATCTCTTTTAACATCTCTTTCATAGGCTTACATAGAGATGGGGCAATTGGCCGGTATCCCTCTCTAATATGAGGATGTGTCCCTTTGGGGGATATTATGTTGGATTCAAGTATTACACCCAAAATCCAGAGGATGTTGTGAAAAAGCTTTCTCATGTTTTAAAATTAATTTTATTAGTCTTTCCATTTGTTCAGTAGTGAAGTCTTTCCAATATCCATTTCCTGCATCCATTCATTTGTAGATCTTCCCCATTACTCAGAGCCACTACCTGCAGATGGCCTATCTGCACCTGAGGCTTCTCATTTGTGACCGGCTCCTCAGGTACCACGTCTTCCTCAACATGCAGCAATCATCCCACCACTTGGTTTCTATGAAGTGTCATTGGTCTGGCCCCAAAATGCATTATCCTAATTGGCACCAATTCCTCCTCTCCATCATCAAATTTTTCTCAGTTATCAGAGGATTTGCCTCTTTAGTCCAGCAAGGTTTTATCAGGGCCTCATAATCCTGTCCTTGCAAATCTATTCTTGCCTTACAAACTAATGTAACCTCAGAATTGGGAGGCACCTTGACAGGGTAAGTGTCTTTAATTCTGGCTTTTCCAATTTCCCCATGATTAGTCTGATAACCCCTGATGTATCGAATTGCACTCTGCCAGATCTTCCTCTTTTGAAAGTGAATTTGCCCTCCCTGTCCTGACCTATCAACACCTGCAACAAGACTTCTCAACAATGTTGCAGTAAGTTCATCCACCACAAGTAGTAAGCATTGACTGTTGACTGTGGTAACAAAGATTCCTTGATCTGGATACTTAGTATCTGCTACCTGAATTTCAGCCTGCATGTAACCCACATATGGAATAGCTAACCCATTCCTTGCCACTATCTCCAACTTATGTTTAGGCGCTATAAATTAATCCTGGGACCAATATTTAGAAAACAATGATGTTGTAAGGTAGTAACTTGTGAACCTGTATCTAGCAAAGCCCACATTTCAATTCCATTAACTTTAATCAGCACCATTGGACCACTTCCCTACAGCATCAGTTTGCCCTTGAACGCTGACTGGGCCTATTCCTGATCTCTCTGGAGTTTGGCCCCCATCTCCACAGATTATCTGTTTAAAGCCATACCATCTCTGTCCCAGAATTGACACCTTCTGTCCATGTGCCCTGCTTTCCCACATCTCCAACAGATAGGGTTACCATCGAAATCAAATTTGTCAGTTACCCTGATCAAATCTGTCAGAACATACCATGTTCTGAATGTTGATGGCACTTGTCCATAATCCCTGTAATCATAAGTCTCTGCTCCCAAACCCACTTTTACTTTCTGAATTTCCCTTCTAACCTCCTCTAACAAATCTAAATCCAACCTTTTCAGCTCCAGTTTCATCTCTTCCCGCCAAGCATTTCTTCTAGATCCTACTCGACCCCTCCCCGTAGTGTTGCAATACCTCATCTATCTCCCTGCTACTCAAGGCGCTATGCATATTTTTCCTCTGCTGTGGACACACACCAGTAACTTGCTCATTGCTCCATGAGCTCTGTTATTTAATAGCATTTCCTTAAAATTTATAAAGGAAATATCATCATCCTAGCGTAAACTCACTTCAACTCCTAGTGCAACATACTATCTGCCACACCCTCTACAACCAGGGTACCCCCCAAAATATGGAATGGTTAAAGGTGTAGGCTGAGACACCTGTCTACTCTGTCCTCCCTTTCTCTCTCACCATGACTCATTCTGCCACTGGTGACTTCTGCTTTGGACCCCTCAATCCTGCTCATGATGCCAAAATTTGTGTAAGGACCAGTTAGCTTTACAAAGACTGAGGCGAGGGCAGGCAGCAGTGCACCGGATGAGTCAAGGCCAACTACCCCTTTTATGCTGACGTTAAACACATTAAACTATTTTATTGTCTAATAATGAACAATAATAATCAACTTACACTTATGAATTAACAGTAATCTAGCTCCATAAAATATTTAATAACTGTAATCTAACTATTATACTTAAATTACTTTATCCCTTTACAATGAGCTGGAATATTAAACCACTCAGACCACTCTGAAATCTTCCCTGACTCCTTTACTCCAAGGAGTAATACATACTCTGCCTGGTCTGCTTGTCAGGTTTTCTTAAGTTTCGAGTTCTGCTATTTCTCACTCTGCTGTATTGACTGAGAATCTTGACAGATGATACTGCAGACAAGTTTCTGCTGTGGTGTATAACTGACCACTTAATTGTAAATCCTCATATTCTCATTCATCTGGCAACCCAAATTTGTAATTCCACATGGTCTGTTGCTGCTCCCTTCAGAGACAGCCTCCTGAGGCTTGTCCTGACCACATCTTCCTCCTCCTCCAACAGTTCCCCACAACTATCCCTCTTTTTTAACAGTCTTCTTTTTCATTGGCTAGAGTCTGGCTATGAGTCCCCTGGCTGTGGACACCATGCTGACAGTGTCATCCGGACGTATGGGCACCATGTCCCTTCCTGGGTTGGTATCAGCTGCATGAGATGCTGGGATGTTTGCTTCTTCTTTCTCCCAGAGATTTGGGTGGAAAGATACCAGGTGAGGCCCCATGGCTGCTCCACAGTAGAGACCTGCCCCTCCTCTGCCCTGCTCTCAGTGGTGCTGGGCAGGGGTGGATTGGCCATTGAATGCACCGGGAGGATTCCCGGTGGGCCGGGCCGGTCAGGCTGTCTTTTTTTAAATTATTCTTAACAAACAAACCAAAAAAATTGTTGGTCCTGACCCCTGTAGGGTTGGGTTGTGTTGGAGGGGAGGGGGAGGGGAGGGCTTACCTGACTCTCCCTCCTAGTAGGCTGCAGCAGCAGCGGGGACAGCGATCGGGCTGGGAGATAAGGCTGTTTGTTTACAAACAGCTCCTGCCCATGTGCTGATCAGAAGGTTGCTACCTTGTAAAGAAGGTTCTTCGAGATGGCTCCCAACATTCTCACAACTGGGTTGTG
>QEPC01000409.1:820284-833531 GCA_003113815.1 Sphenodon punctatus
AGGAATGAAGAAGCCTTACTGTAGGATGCATAGCAAGGGACAGAGTGATTTTTTTGGTTGGGGGCCACTGAGCACTGAAACGGAGTGATTTGGGGAGCCAGAGCACTGAAATGAGGGCCAGTACCCACCCAGTGGCAGTCTCCCCCCCTGCCATCCCCCCATAACCTCCCGCTCACCCCTGCCAGGCTGCTGAGGATCTGATTCTGGGGACTCAGCTCTGATAGGCCCCAAATCTGGTACACTCTGCCCGCCCCAAGCCATGCCCCCAAGCCACGCCCCCAAGCCATGCCCCCTTGGCCCGTTTCTGGCGCACCGCCGGCTTTGCCGCCAGCACAGGGCCACTAACACTATATTTTCCCGGGCCACTTTGATTTCCCAATCCGCCCCTGGTGCTGGGAGTGGCCCTCTCCAGATGACACAAGGAGTGAAGTTGAGGCTCCCTCTGGGATTCACCTGCCTAGGACTGTGTCAAGCAGCCTTTGCCAGGGGCTCTTTGTGGCTTTGGGCCTGGTAGAGACTTGCTTGGGTAGTTGAGCTCCACGACTCCCTCCCCCCACAGCTGCTCATTCACTTTTTCCACCCTTCTCTGCATAGTTTCTACCTCCTCCAAATAGAGGATTAATTATGTTTCCCTGTAACCCGTGAGCTGAGCCCCTTACAGTCGGCCTGGCTCAGGGACCCAGAACCCAGTGCTGAGGCATGGGGTTGCCTGCCAGCTTGATTGGAACAGGGATCACAGGGCTCAGTGTCAGCACAGCTGCCTGCCAGAAGTTGTTATGACCCAGCTCCTGAAGGGACACATTGGATCCAGGGGTTGCTGAACAGGGTATGGTGCACAGAGCCCAGTCTGGGCAGAGAGATCCCTTTAGCCACAGCACAGACCAAAGACTGCATGTTCCAAGCCAGGATGAGGGAAGGTACCTGGGCACATTCTTGTCCCAATGCCAATCACCTTGAGTCTGCACAAACAAAGCATGGTTACTGCATGTTGAACAGGGCAGGAGTTCACTTTCAAAGCCAGAGTAGACCCTGCCTCCATCCCCAGACAGCCTTTTCCTTGGGGAGAGGAGTTCAGTAGTGGCCTGCTGCTTGGATTCTGTCAGAACTTCCTCCTTGCCAGGGTGTGGATGGGGGCTGACGGGTACAGTGCCAGGGTCAAATGTTGCTGCCATCTTTTAAAAAGTGGGAAAGGAAGTTCCAGGAAATTATAGATCAGCCAGCCAGACTTCAGTACCTGGGAAGATACTAGAACAGATTATAAAACAGTCAATTTGTGAGCACCTTGATGATAATGCCGTGATTCTTCATAGCCAGTATGGATTTGTCAAGAACAAGTCATTCTAGACTAATCTTATTTTTCTTCAATAGATTAAGTAATTTAGTGGATGAGAGGAATGCTGTGAACATAATATATCTTGATTTCTGTAAATCACTTGCCAAAGTTTCACAAGATCCTCACTGACAAGCTTGCACAATGTGAGTTGGAGGAATACACTACAATAAGGTGGGTTCTTGGCTGGTTGAAGAACCATATTCAAAATGTGATCATCAACAGCTCCTCATCAAACTGGATGGAAGTATCGGGTGGGGTCCTGCAGGGTTTTCTCCTGGGTTTGGTGCTATTCAACATCTTTATTAATGACATGGATGAAGGGAGTGGAGGGAATACTTATTAAGTTTGCAGATGACACAAAATTGTGAGGGATAGCTAGCACTTTTGAAGATAGGGTTTTTAAAAAATTTTGATAGGTTGGAAATCTGGGCAGAATGAAAAATGAAAATCAGCCAAGATAAATGTCAAGTTCTGCATTTAGGGAAAGCGAAAAACAAATGCACAAGATGGGGATACCAGGTTTGGCAGTAACACATGTAAAAGGAATCTAGGGATTGTGGTTGATCACAAACTGAACATGAATCAGCAATGTGATGAGGCTACAAAAAGGCTAATGCAGTTCTAGGTAGCATTAACAGAAGCATTGTTTCCAAGTCAGCAGAAGCAATAATTCCATTCTACTGAGCACTGTCAGACCTCACCTGGAGATTGTGTCATTTTAGGTGCCTTATTTTAAGGAGGGCTTTAAACTAGATCCTGTGGGGGATGGATACAAAACCCAAAGATAAGTACCACGGTAAATATTAAAGATAGGGACTTGTGTGATACATTGGGAACTAGGAGACCTGTGGTGGTGCCTAGTAAGCCCAAGGAAAAAATAGGAGGGGAGCCATTGGGGCGTAATACTCATGGTCTTCTATGTCGGTACACTAATGCATAAAGTATGGGTAATAAACAGGATGAACATGAAATCATAATACAGGAAGGTAAATTTGATTTAATAGATATTACTGAGATGTGGTTTGATAACTCTCATGAGTGGAATCTAATAACTGAAGGCTATAATTTGTTCAAACAGAATAGATCCAACAGAAAGGGAGGGGGAATAGCATTATATATCAGAAATGTATATACTTGCACAGAAATCCATGAGAGTGAGCATGGTACTCCCGTTGAGAGCATCTTGGTATCAAATCAAATAGTTTTATTATTAACCCGTAGGTTTTCAACAGAACACAAATCCAAGTTTTAAAAAAACACAGCGAAAATACAAATAAACAAGGTATAATTAAAAAATAAACTATAAACAAACACACAATACCTTTAAGCCAATAGCATGGGGATGCTTACTCAGAAACGTATATCCCGATGCTCCATTAATATAAATTAAAATCAAACCAGACCTTCACTTCTACCATAGAGACTCAGTTCTGTATCCCCTAGACATTGCTTGTCATACTCATATAACATGAACGTATCTGGATAATATGACTACAGAAGCATGCAAAATCCCTTGATTTTGGCGAGTCCATAGGGCTAAGAAATTTTACCAGTAACACATGACCAGGTAACTTATACTCCTCCCTATACCTAAACAGAAAACAGCTCCTTAGAAGCTCAGTGGCCACGCAATGTAAGAAAACATGCTCACTGGTCTCCAATTGTCTCGAGTTACACAAGCGGCAGACCCTCTCCCCCCTCGAGGCACCCTGATAACGCCCCTCAAGAATTGCTAAGGGGTGAACATTTAATCTAAACTTAGTAAAGGCCACTTGGGCATGTGAGTAAGGCCACACAAACAAATAGATTACTGAGATCAGATCTTTATAAAGGGGGCAACACCTTGCGACTCCAGTCCAAGAATGTTCCATTTGCTGAGTTTGATCCGAAATTCGCTGCTTGACTAAAGAGACTGCACCCCCGAAACCCTTAGTCCTTAAATAATGTTTAGAGAGGTCTAACTAGGCTACTTCCAGGGATATCCTCTTATCCCAAGATTCAAAAAGACCATCTTGAATTGCCATAGATAACAAAGTATTGGTAGATATAGAGAAAACCATTAACTTAAGCCAAAGTTTAATTGAGCATGACAACAGTGCTACATAAACCGGGGAACAACAAGTTTCAGCCCATAGGAGTACTAAAGGGGTACCCCGGGGGACTGCCAAAATGGCTCTCAAAAACCTAGCCTGTACCACTTCCAGTTTAGACAAGAACTCCAAGCCCCACACTGGGAATGCATACGAAATAGAACCCAGGACCTTTGCCTGGAATAATTTCAGCACTGGGGACACCAGTTTCCCCCCTTTGCCATAGAACAACTTAATTAACACAGAAACTGTTCTCAAAGCTACTTCCAAGACCGCCTCATAGTGGGATCGCCATCTGAGGTTATAAGAAATTATAACCCCCAGGTATTTGTAAGTTTTTACCTGCTCGATTTTCCCCAATATGACAATGCTGCATCCCAGCTCTAGGCCCAGAGCCTACAATCATGGTTTTAGTTTTGCCGTAGTTTATATGCAGGTTCTCCTGATGACAAAATTCTTTTAAATGGTCCATAGATCTTAATAAGCCAACCCTTGTTTGGGACAGGAGAACGGTATCATCTGCATATAAAAGAGTGGCGATCTTCTGCGAAGACAGTCTGGGGGCATGCACATCGAACTGGTTCAAATAAGCTATCACCCCATTTAAAAACAGATTAAAGAGAGTAGGGGCCAGGATACACCCTTGCCGGACACCTCTTTGAACTGGCACGCTATCTGTTAGATGGTTTTGTGGCGTATAACAAACCTGCAGGGAGGTGTCAGTATGGAGCACCATCATTAGAAACAACAGCCTTGGATCAATGGATAAAGATTCCAATTTAATCCATAGGCGTTCCCTGCTAACCAGGTCGAAAGCAGCACACAAGTCAATGAAGCAGAGATACATCTTTCTACCCTTCTCGTGAAATTTCCCCAGCAGGGAAGTCAAAATCCCAATTTGATCGATTGTTGAGCAGCCCTGAATAAATCCCACCTGTTCAGGCTTGAAAATCCTGCGAAGCTCCAACCAATCTGCCCAACAAATATTTAGAGTATAGTTTGCCCACTAGGCTCAGTAAACTTATAGGCTGGTAGTTAGAAGGTAAAGTAAAATCCCCTTTCTTGAAAATAGGTACAATTATGCTTTTAAGCCATGCACCAGGGATCCGACCAGTTAAATTTATCTGGGTGAATAGGGGAGCAAGCACTTCCGCCCACCAATCTGGGGCACATTTAATGATCTCAGGCATAAACAGATCTGCGCCCAGGGCCTTCCCCAGTTTAAGACCTGCTATCAGGAGAATCGCTTCCTCCCTGGTAACATCAAGCCAACGTGGGAACCCATCCATTGACTCCAATACAGGCGATCCCAGCAAGGGTTCCGGAAGGGCAAAAGGGGCAGCGTAATGGTCCTGCCATACCAGCTTTGAAAGAGAAGCTGGCCTTCCTGTACCCAAATTAACATTAAAATGGGTTTTAATCAATTTCCAAAAGGAGGTTGTCGACCTTTGATTTACAGCATCCAAAAGCTGATACCATAAGGTCTCAACCTTTTTTGCCGTAAGCAATTTGTTATAAATCTGTCTACTATCAGCAAAAGCACGGCAAGAGAGAACAGAGGGATCTTTTTTCAGTTGCTTGGTGTGCATCCGCAACACGGCCCGCATATCTGCACATTCATTATCAAACCATCCCGGCGTCCTCCTCTTAGGAGGGAGCTTTGAAATCGAGACTAGAAAGGGGGAGAAAAGTCTCAACAGTGCATCAAAGTCATCTATTAGCTCAGAAACATCAGAAGCAACCTGAAACTTACACTGCAGCCTTGACACCTCCTCCCCTAGAATATAATCCAGGAACGACTGTTGAACCACATCAGACCATTTCACTCGGTAAAAAAAAACCCTCCCCAGTATCTGGTAAAGTCTGTGAAGGGGGGTTGCCTGGTAAGTCTAATTCCAGCACTAAAGGAAAATGACAAGAAACATGAGTTTCCAGAACCCTCATGGACTTTATCAGATCCATGAAGATACTAGGGATGTGCGAACAGAACCAGGTTTGGATGTTCAGCCATTCAGTGGTTCGGGTCAAATGTTGAGTTCAGATTCGGTATTCAGTTCGGTTGGTCTCGGTTCAGTCTTTAGTTTGGTGCAATTGGGAACTGAAAATGACATTTGGTTTTTGAAATAAAGGGAAAAAACTGAAAAACCTATTTTAGGCTATAACATTTTTGTTTCTTATTCATTTTTGATTAACGTTGGGGGGATTGTACCCCCAATGGAGGGCACTATGTATTTCAAAATTCGGAATGATTAGATAAATGGAACCAATTTCAGAAGCAATTGAATGTTGTGATTTTAAGAAAAGCTCCATACACATTCATGGCTACAACTTCTTTATCTTGCATCCAATGTTCATGAAACTTGTGCATTTTATGTACCTCCATATGCTTAATACTTCTGCCAATTTTCAGAAAGCGTGGATAAAGGGTCCCAAGGGTAGAAGACATTAACCTGAAAATACATTTCCAGCTGTAACATTTTGATATTCCATTCTGTTTACAGGATATTTGACAAGAATGTATCAAATACCTTTCCTGCCATTTCAGCAAATGTACAGGAGATTTTGATAAAGGGACCCAATTATATAAGCAATTGATGTTGTCCCTGTGAAGATCATTATTCAGATGAATATCAGCATATTCAGTGCCAGTCAGAGGCAGGCACCCTGCATGGCAGGGGGAGAGAGACTGTAGGAGGAAGGATGTGGAGCAACCCCAAAGACTGACAGACACATTCAATGGCCAAACACATTACTGCAAGCTTCTAGCTTTACAGGACCAATTGGTAGTGGCTTCGAGGTGGGCATAGGGGGCGGCCCTGTGGCGGGCATAAGCAACATAACTGGGACTTCTGAGATAGCATCCCAGCAGTCAGGAGACATAGTTTAAACACATCCAGGCTGGCCAACTATCAATCACATCCTGCAGCACTGAGACAGAGGACATAAGAGAATTTCTATTGACTCTTTCCTAAACAGATGCTTCTGACTTCCCAGAAACAAGTGGGGGAGATATGTTGGGATGGTCCCAGCACAGAATGAGGATATTTGGTTGACATTTCTGTTGGCCAATTTGCATCACAAACCGATCTTATACCACAGTGACATAAGAGAATCCCAGGCATAGGCCCCTTCTCTACATATGTTGTACAGGCATATAAAATTGGGACCCTTTATAATATCTTTCTGATATTTGGCAGAGATGATCATGAAAGTGAAATATATAGTCCTGCCAAATTTCATGTACACTGGTTGGACTACAAAGATGTTATAGTCAGACATACATTTATATGTTAATTGCTTATACCACCAAGACCTTTTTTCCAATCCTTCTGAAATTTGGCAAAGATAGTTAATATGGGAAGGGGTATAAACTGAACAAGTTTCACCTACATTAGATGTGAGGCAAAGAAGTTACAGCTAAGAATGTATATGTAGAATATTGCAAAATACAATAATTCAACTGCTTCTAAAATCGGATTCCTTTATCCAATCATTTTGAAATTTGGTACACCTAATGATTGCTTTTGGAGGTATAGGCACCCCACATTTCATCCACATATCTTAAAAAACAAAAACGTTACACCTGATAATGCGTTTTCCATTGAAACCAATGGAAATTCAATTCCAAACTGACCTAACACATCTGAACCGAACGTTCGAATTCGAGTTCAGTTTGCACATTCCGTTCAGTCAACCGAACTATTCAAGTTCAGTCCGAACTCTGAACTTCCGAATCGCGTTCGCCCATCCCTAGAAGTTACCGGAAAACAAAAAATAGTCTATCACTGAAGAACCCTGAGAAGAATGAAAAGTAAACTCACCCGTCAGGTCCCCCAACATTTGGCCATTAAGTATTTGCAGCTCAAATGCTGCAAGGATTTGATCCAAACGTGTCTTTAGGCCCCTATTGCAAATACCATCCCTAAAAGTTCTCAGACACCGACTAACAAAGGGGGCATCATCATCCAACTTAATGCAATCCCCACTAAGGGAGGGATTTCCCACTTGGACATTTAGATCACCCCCTACCAGTAAGGGAGCATTAAGATATTTGGTAGTAGAATGTTCGAGCAACTCCTCCCACTGAAACCATAAATCATTGGCGTAAAAGGATGAAGAACAGAGAGGAATATAAACATTACATAATAATAACTCAAAACCAGAGCGAAATCTACAGTGATAACTAGCTATGTGGGATCTCACAGCACCCAATAGAAAGACCTTGGCTTGCAACACAGACCGAACCAGTAATACGAGGCCTCCATTAGGACACCCCTGACAAAGGGAGCGGGTGGCCGGCACACAGGAAGAGTCATAATCTGGAACCTCCAGGTCCTGAATGACCCACGTTTCCTATAACAATATAACATCGAATTGGTACAGGAAAAACAATACTAGAGTTCCACCCTGAGATATTCCAGCTTAAAATAACCAGACCATGGCCAGAGCCACTGAATTGTCAGGTAGAGAAAGATCCTGAAACAGAACTACCAAGCAATACAGAAGTAGGAGGTGCCACTAACATCTGCGAACCCCTATTTTCAGATAAAGCCCCTGACTCCGAGGATAGTGGGCACAACACATCGCCGTTAGCCAGAGCTGAGGAGTGAGACTGAGTACAGGAATATGGGGTGAGCAATTTGTTAATGTTAGATGTTTGACCAGCCTCAGGAACATTTTGCCCCCCTTCCCCAATCTGGGCGTCATCAGGGATAAGCTCAATAGAGACCAGTTTACCACGCACGTTATTTTGCTCAAATATCCAAGATACACCACTAGTGGAACTCTTTCTACTATAAAGATGTAACCCACTTGGTGTTTTCCCAGCTGAACAAGTTTTAGGAGCTCCCTCCTTTAGTTTTGATAATTTTGAAACCACCTGCTCTAGGTTATGGAAAAGGTCCTGATATTCCTGGAACTCCTTCCGAACCAGAGGCGAACGAGGGTCAGTAAACCCTAAAGGTTTAACAGGGTCTACTTCCATTACACCATCTGTGGCCAGGTCATTCACATAACTCTGGACCAATTGGTTAAAGTCATTAACACAATGGGACAGAAGACCTTCCCTTTCTAGCCCGACTGGCCCCTTCCCAGGGGGAACGACTACGGGTTCCACTAATGACCTAGTAGGTGCAAGATCATTAATGACAGTATTTGACCCAGGGCAATGATATAAATTATTTGATGTTGTTCCAAACACTCTGGACACAAAAATAGCATTATTATTCAAAATATCCGCTTTGTCCATAATTTTAGTGACCAACGCCTCTGATTTAAATAAAACTATCAAAGTCCAGGAATCCCTAGATAATTGTAAATGGTCAACTGAACCAATCATATGCCTGGTTATTGGGAGAGATACCAAAAGCCTTAGGTGTTCAGCAACATCAAGGGCCAAAGCCCAGTTGGGAAGGTGGCCCGAAGGAGGGCGGCGCACTGCAAAAAGAAGCTTGGCTGGATCTAAACTAAATATAGCCCCTTTCTGAACATTAACCCTAGGGTGCTCAATGATTAATGATCAGGTTTTAAAGGGTTTTTATGGCAGTCAGACGCAGAGCGGCACTGATGTCAATTTCAGCCAGCAGACAGAGCGCTCAGTCAGTCAGTGAGCGCTCTGTCTTCTGGAGTGAGTCCCATAAGGGACAAAAACCTTGGACTGAATGCGCACCGGGTGGCTGAGCGTTCAGTCCAAGCGCGCCACTGGGAAATAAAATTTCCCATGAGTGGTAGCTTTGCATTGAGCCCTTTGTGCTCAATGTAAAGTCTCACCTGGATGTTCAGTGGAGGCGCTCGGCGAGATGTGCTTCAGCGCGCATGCTTGAACTGACTCAGTTGAGCATGTGCGCCACAGCATATCTCGCCTGAGCACTTCCACTGAACGCTGAAGCGAACTGCCTGGTGTCACATGCCTGCCTGCTGCCCTGGTGAGTAAACACGGGGAGGGGGCAGGCAGGGGCCGAGGGGGAGAGACTAGACTGGGGGCCTGGGATGGAAGGGTGTGTGTGTGTGCAAGACTGGAGAATGGGGTAGGGAGTTGGAGGGGAGGGTTTTGTGGGGACAGACAGACTGGGGGGATGGTGTTGTGGGGACAGACAGACTGGGGGGATTTGGGAGGGTGTTGCTCTGTGTTTGCATGATGACAAAATGGCCTCTCTACTCATGCTTGGGAGGGGTGAAGGAAAGCAGCAGCAATGCATCAATGAATGCACTGCTGCTTTCCTTCTCCCCTCCCAGCATGAGCAGAGTAGGGATGGGTGAACGCGGTTCGGAAGTTTGGAGTTCGGACCAAACTTGGTCTGTTCGGTCGACCGAACTGAACTTCAGAACCAAACCCGAACTGACCGAGCGGAACTCAAACCGAACGACAAACCGACCAAACAGTTCATTTGTGTTCGGCCATGTTTGGTTGAGTTTAGGCAGGAAAAACGTGACTGAAGGCCCAGGGAGGAGGAGGAAGCTGTGGAGCAGACTTTCTGGTACTGGGGGGTGAAGAGGCTTGGAGTAGCAGCCAGCCTACCCAATCACCTTTCCTTTTCGACTGAACACTGGCTTCACAGTCTGTGATTGGCCAGGGACTAGGCTGCACAGAGCCAATCGGGTCTTGCGGTAAGGCGGGAGCAGCAAGTAACAAAACTCTTTGCCCTGCCCCCCTTCCAACACCTTCTGAGCTAGCCACTAATCATTTCAGCAGCGTTTTCAGAAGGTTCCCTGACTCCCAGCAGTTTGCTTCCCTCATCCAGTCAGAATTCTCCTCCAATTTCACCCATCCAACAGATTTACCTCCCTAATCCTATTATCATTTAGTTAGATTATATTAGATAGATTTAGCAGTTATTTTTTATTATTTATGCCTCCCTGTGTTCTATCTCCCTACCCTCCATTGAATCCATTCCTTTCCCTCTCCCTCCATATTCCATCCCTCATTCCCTTCCCCTGGTTTTTGATTTATTAGAGTAGGATTAGATTGATTTAGGTTTTATTTCAGTTTCTGTACCCCTCCCTGTGTTGTTTTGAGCTGTCTGTGTTACACCACCCCCACCCCCCGCAATCTCTGTGTATATATATATAGAGAGAGAAAGATAGATTATAGTAGTTGTTAGGTAGGATTATAGTTAGAATAGCTATTACAGTTAAGTTAGATTAGTTTATAGAGAGATAGTGATCTAGTTTTAGAGTGTGTTTTTTATATTCCATTATTTAGTTCCATAGGTTTTATAATAGTTNGTTTTATAATAGTTATTAGATAGTTAAATAGCAGTTAAATTTAGTGTAGTATATATATATATATATATATATATATATATATATATATAATATTTGATAACAATTGTAAAAAATAATAATATATATATTTAATAAACTTGTGTGTGGTTTTGAGAAATGGAGAAGGGAGTTATGAGAGGACGAGGCCACTCTGCTGCCGGGAAGGCAGCCAATGAGGCACATGGCAGGGGCTGTGACATCAGAGTGCCAACAGTAGACAGAAGCAGCAGCCCAAGCACATCCCCATGCCTCAAGATGCTAAGGCCTGGTGATGTTGGGTCTCGCTCTCCCAGCACTAAGGGCCAGGGGGTTGGGCATCACCTCCTGGCAGTGGAAGAGGCTGTGGTGGCTGTGGCAGCAGGTGATTCAGGGGACGAAGAATCCCAGCAGGGGCCAGCATTGTCCCCTGACTCCCTCATTGTTGAGAGCCCGGTTAGAAGCAGGGCCCGATCCCCGGGCAACAGCAGCAACAGCAGCTATAAGGGGCAGGGGGAGATTGCTGCTCAGAGTGGGAGCAGCATGGGGAGTCCAGCAGCCTCTGTCACTCTGTTTGTGGATGGGGACAGCAATGCAGAGATTTCTGTGGAGGAGGTCTCTGTATCTGGTGCTACTGAGGTGATGGCTGTCCCTCAACAAGCTGTGTCACCAGTGCCACCATGTCCTGCCCCTCCCAGGAGTGCGTCACCTGGTTCAGGCCAGAAGGCAGGAGGGGCTAAGAAATCATGGGTCTGGGAGCATTTTAAGGTGGTGCAGGCGGATGATCCCCGGGAGGTGCGGTGCATTTTGTGCAGCAAGGTGGTCAAGCGAGGGCAGGTGCTCACCAACCTAGGGACATTCGCCACGTCAAGGCATCTTAAAACGTGCCACAGTGCTGCTGTGCTAAGCGGGCAGGCTGGGTCAGTGGATGCAAGTGGGTTCCAAATCCACGCAGCCACTTGTCCTCCATCGGGCAACCATCCCACAGCAGCAGCTGCCTCTAGCAGCAGGAGCAGTATCGCTGCTAGGGGGGAGCAGCAGGAGCAGAAGCAGCAGCAGCAGCCCACAATGGAGGAGCTGGGGTGAGGGCAGCTTCCAAGGCCATTGGCAGCTGGAGGGTGGCGTAGCTTTCAAGAGAAAGCCTGTTGGGCGAGATAATTGCTCTTGATGGCCAGCCCTTATCCATTGTCGGGGACACAGGGTTCAAGCGTCTGATGGGGTTCCTGGCCCCCCAATTTAAGATGCCATGCCACACCACCCTTAGCCATATGGTGGTGCCAGGCCTGTACAGGGCATTGAAGGAAAGGGTGAAAGAGCAACTGGCACTGGCAGGGACTGGGGGTAGCACTGTCCATTTTACCACTCACCTGTGGTCCTCCAGGAACGCCGACATGCTTACCTGGCAGTGACGGCGCACTGGTGGGAGGACCCAGAGTTGGCATTGGACAGTGGCAGGAGGGCTCCTGAAGCAGGGTATAGGTGGGCCCTGCTTCAGGCGGAAGTCATGACCAATAATGCAGCTAATATATTGAGGGCTGTACGCAATGCTAAATTTATCAGTATCCCTTGCACCGCACACACCCTCCACCTGGTGGTCACGGACGCTCTGGGCTTGGGGGAGAAGGGGATTGGGGCAGGCACCCTTAGCCTGGCGGGCTTCTTCAACAGGAGCGTGAAAGGCAGCAAAATCCTCCAGACTGAGCAAGGCTCCCCAGGGCATCTCCTAGTGCAGGACGTGTCCACGAGGTGGAATTCTACCTTCCTGATGCTTGAGTGGCTTGTGGAGCAGAAAGCTGCCTTGCATCAGGTGGAATTGGACACAGACAGCAGGGCACCTCCAGGCTTCAATGGGACAGAATGGGAGATCCTGGCACAGACAGTCATACTTCTAAGACCATTCCATGAGGTGACTGAGACCATCAGCTCCTCCACAGCCACCATAAGCCAGGTGACCCCTCTGGTCCAGAGTCTCCACGGGAGTCTGGAGGAGATCATGGGTGCAGGGGCAGGATTTTGGCCCTAGGGGCAAGAAACTGGGGGCTGAGGTGGTTGGGTTGGCACAGAAGCTTAAGACAGGCGTGACAATGAGGTTCAAAAAGGTTCTGCAGCGAGGGGAATATGTTCTGGGAACAATGCTGGACCCCAGGGTCAAGGGCAGCATCGCACGTAAGTCATCACTCTATGGCCTGTGGAAGGATGATCTTGTGGGGAGGGTCCGGAAGGCAGAGCAGGCTCTTGAGAATGTCTGGCAGCAGCAGGATGCCCCAGGGGTTGGTGGGAGTGGGAGCAGCTGCCCTTCTCAGTCAGTGGGGTCTATCCCTGCCCCCAGCCCGAGCAGTAGCAACAGCACCAGCAGGATTAGGAGCAGCAGCACCCCTACTGCCAGCAGCTCCTCCTCTGCATGGCCCACAAAAGGGCAGGGACTGACAGCGTGGTTGAGGGCAGTGGGGGCAGTGGTGCCCAGGGACAGTTAGGAGAGGGAGTATGATGGTGCCTCAGCAGCAGTTTACATACCTGGATGAGGAGCCATGCATCGATCCCAGCAGCGATCCCTTGGCCTACTGGGCCAGCAAGACCAACGTGTG
>QEPC01000409.1:833731-878038 GCA_003113815.1 Sphenodon punctatus
TATATATATATATATATATATATATATATATATATATAATATTTGATAACAATTGTAAAAAATAATAATATATATATTTAATAAACTTGTGTGTGGTTTTGAGAAATGGAGAAGGGAGTTATGAGAGGACGAGGCCACTCTGCTGCCGGGAAGGCAGCCAATGAGGCACATGGCAGGGGCTGTGACATCAGAGTGCCAACAGTAGACAGAAGCAGCAGCCCAAGCACATCCCCATGCCTCAAGATGCTAAGGCCTGGTGATGTTGGGTCTCGCTCTCCCAGCACTAAGGGCCAGGGGGTTGGGCATCACCTCCTGGCAGTGGAAGAGGCTGTGGTGGCTGTGGCAGCAGGTGATTCAGGGGACGAAGAATCCCAGCAGGGGCCAGCATTGTCCCCTGACTCCCTCATTGTTGAGAGCCCGGTTAGAAGCAGGGCCCGATCCCCGGGCAACAGCAGCAACAGCAGCTATAAGGGGCAGGGGGAGATTGCTGCTCAGAGTGGGAGCAGCATGGGGAGTCCAGCAGCCTCTGTCACTCTGTTTGTGGATGGGGACAGCAATGCAGAGATTTCTGTGGAGGAGGTCTCTGTATCTGGTGCTACTGAGGTGATGGCTGTCCCTCAACAAGCTGTGTCACCAGTGCCACCATGTCCTGCCCCTCCCAGGAGTGCGTCACCTGGTTCAGGCCAGAAGGCAGGAGGGGCTAAGAAATCATGGGTCTGGGAGCATTTTAAGGTGGTGCAGGCGGATGATCCCCGGGAGGTGCGGTGCATTTTGTGCAGCAAGGTGGTCAAGCGAGGGCAGGTGCTCACCAACCTAGGGACATTCGCCACGTCAAGGCATCTTAAAACGTGCCACAGTGCTGCTGTGCTAAGCGGGCAGGCTGGGTCAGTGGATGCAAGTGGGTTCCAAATCCACGCAGCCACTTGTCCTCCATCGGGCAACCATCCCACAGCAGCAGCTGCCTCTAGCAGCAGGAGCAGTATCGCTGCTAGGGGGGAGCAGCAGGAGCAGAAGCAGCAGCAGCAGCCCACAATGGAGGAGCTGGGGTGAGGGCAGCTTCCAAGGCCATTGGCAGCTGGAGGGTGGCGTAGCTTTCAAGAGAAAGCCTGTTGGGCGAGATAATTGCTCTTGATGGCCAGCCCTTATCCATTGTCGGGGACACAGGGTTCAAGCGTCTGATGGGGTTCCTGGCCCCCCAATTTAAGATGCCATGCCACACCACCCTTAGCCATATGGTGGTGCCAGGCCTGTACAGGGCATTGAAGGAAAGGGTGAAAGAGCAACTGGCACTGGCAGGGACTGGGGGTAGCACTGTCCATTTTACCACTCACCTGTGGTCCTCCAGGAACGCCGACATGCTTACCTGGCAGTGACGGCGCACTGGTGGGAGGACCCAGAGTTGGCATTGGACAGTGGCAGGAGGGCTCCTGAAGCAGGGTATAGGTGGGCCCTGCTTCAGGCGGAAGTCATGGACTGCCCCCACACTGCTAGGAACATAGAGGCAGCCCTGAACACTGTGGTGGGGGGAGTGGGTCACGCCAGGTGCACCGTTCACCCCGGGGTGTGTGGTGACCAATAATGCAGCTAATATATTGAGGGCTGTACGCAATGCTAAATTTATCAGTATCCCTTGCACCGCACACACCCTCCACCTGGTGGTCACGGACGCTCTGGGCTTGGGGGAGAAGGGGATTGGGGCAGGCACCCTTAGCCTGGCGGGCTTCTTCAACAGGAGCGTGAAAGGCAGCAAAATCCTCCAGACTGAGCAAGGCTCCCCAGGGCATCTCCTAGTGCAGGACGTGTCCACGAGGTGGAATTCTACCTTCCTGATGCTTGAGTGGCTTGTGGAGCAGAAAGCTGCCTTGCATCAGGTGGAATTGGACACAGACAGCAGGGCACCTCCAGGCTTCAATGGGACAGAATGGGAGATCCTGGCACAGACAGTCATACTTCTAAGACCATTCCATGAGGTGACTGAGACCATCAGCTCCTCCACAGCCACCATAAGCCAGGTGACCCCTCTGGTCCAGAGTCTCCACGGGAGTCTGGAGGAGATCATGGGTGCAGGGGCAGGATTTTGGCCCTAGGGGCAAGAAACTGGGGGCTGAGGTGGTTGGGTTGGCACAGAAGCTTAAGACAGGCGTGACAATGAGGTTCAAAAAGGTTCTGCAGCGAGGGGAATATGTTCTGGGAACAATGCTGGACCCCAGGGTCAAGGGCAGCATCGCACGTAAGTCATCACTCTATGGCCTGTGGAAGGATGATCTTGTGGGGAGGGTCCGGAAGGCAGAGCAGGCTCTTGAGAATGTCTGGCAGCAGCAGGATGCCCCAGGGGTTGGTGGGAGTGGGAGCAGCTGCCCTTCTCAGTCAGTGGGGTCTATCCCTGCCCCCAGCCCGAGCAGTAGCAACAGCACCAGCAGGATTAGGAGCAGCAGCACCCCTACTGCCAGCAGCTCCTCCTCTGCATGGCCCACAAAAGGGCAGGGACTGACAGCGTGGTTGAGGGCAGTGGGGGCAGTGGTGCCCAGGGACAGTTAGGAGAGGGAGTATGATGGTGCCTCAGCAGCAGTTTACATACCTGGATGAGGAGCCATGCATCGATCCCAGCAGCGATCCCTTGGCCTACTGGGCCAGCAAGACCAACGTGTGGCTGGCCCTGTCCAAAGTGTCATGCCCACCAACCAGTGTCCCTGGTGAGCGGGTGTTCTCTGTGGGAAGGGACATTTGGTCCCCAAACCACCTGAGACTGGGGGCCAAGTTGGTGGAGTAGTTGTTGTTCCTAAAGCTGAACCTTCCGCTGCTGGGATTCCCTGAGCTGCCTCTGGACAAGGAGTGATGGTTCAGTGGCACACACCATCCCATGCCAGGGGCAGTCTTGGGAAGGGGCTCCTCGTCAATAAGGGCTACTGCTGCTGAGCTGAGGTGCTGTCCCTCCCACCCACTGCTTCAGTGGCACCATACCTCCCCCCCACCCCCTCTCTCTCTCTCTCTTTCATACTACATGGCCTCAGCCAACCTATCTGACTGACTGCATGCTGCAGTGTGGCATTGGGAAACTGTAAGCCTGCAAGCTGGCCTCTGGCTAATGGCTAGACGATCTCAACACACCTATCTGACTGGCTCTCTCTCTCTCTTGCTGCACGGTCTTCACCAGCCTATCTGAGTGCCCTGCCAACTTGCTGCCAGGGTCACAGCATGCCTTCCCTACTACCTCTCACACCATGCCCACCCACCCAGTTCGCAAAGCTTGAACCCTGCCTCAGTCTGCCTGCCTTCTGCTCATGCCACGCTGCCTGCCTGCCCACCCGCCCAGGTTGCAAAACTTGAACCCTGCCTCAGTCTACCTGCCTTCTGCTCATGCCATGCTGCCTGCCCGCCCGCCTACCCAGGTGGTCTAGATCAAAGCCTCCCTCAGTCTGCCTGCCTTCTGCTCATGCCATGCTGCCTGTCTGCCTACCCTGGCAACCCTGGGTGATGTGCACCACTGATCTGGTAATTCCGCTGCTGCTGTCTGCTGGTCCATGGGTGCTCTGCCCTGGCCAATCCAAATGTGCCCACACAATCCTGCTGCTGACTTCTGCTGCTGTATGGGAGATATTTCCTAGCAAATTCAACCATCCTGCTGTTCCTCAGGTCCTGTGCCCGGCCAATCCAATGTCTGCTACTTCTGTCAATGCTGCCTCTGCTCACTGTGTCATGGGCTCTGTGTCTGAGCAATCCAATGTGTGCTGCTGCTTCCAATGCTGCCTCTGCTCTCTGTGCCATGGGCTCTGTGCCCAAGTAATTCAATCTCTGCTGCTGCTCCCAATGCTGGCTCTGCTCTCTGTGCCCGAGCAAATCAATGTCTGCTGCTTCTCCCAATGCTGCCTCTGCTCTCTGTGCCTGAGCATTGGCAATCCAATGTGTGCTGCTGCTTCTAATGCTGCCTCTGCTCTCTGTGCCAAGGGAAATCCAAGTTACTGGCAGGGAGGGCTGTGGCCAAGATCCAGAAGCTGCCACTCTAGCCCCAGGACCCACCGTCATGGGTCTGGGGCCATCATTCCTCACACATGCCGATGTCGTTCCAAAGCATCAAGGAACAGCCAGGTCTTGCAACGTTTCAAAAAAGAGGGGAGGTCCGGGGCCAGCCGGGCCCCCACTGGAAGGGAGTTCCATAGGCGCGGCGTGGCCACCGAGAATGCCCTCTCCTGGGGAACCTCAAGCAGGGCATCCCCAGATGACCGCAGGTGCTGATCCAGGACACGGGGAGTGAGGCGGTCTCGTAGATAGGCAGGGCCCAGACCGTTTAGGGCTTTATAGGTTAAAACCAACACCTTGAATCGGGCCCGGAAAACCACCGGCAGCCAGTGCAGAGAGCGGAGCACTGGCGTAATATGCTCCTGGCGGCCCAGTCCCACTAGGAGACGGGCCGCCGCATTCTGCACCAGCTGCAATTTCTGAGCCGTCACCATGGGTAGCCCCACGTAGAGCATGTTACAGTAGTCTAGTTGAGAGGTGATGAAAGCATGGATGACTGTAGTCAGGTCAGAGTCTGAAACAAACGGCCGAAGCCATCGCACCAGATGCAACTGGTGGAAAGCACTCCTCACCACAGCCTCCACCTGGAGATCCAGGCGGAGCTACGCATCGATGACGGAGCACCCCTAGACTCCGTACCTGGGAGGTCAGTGAAGGACAGACCCCATCAATGATGGGAGCCACCAATTCCATCACCTTACCCACTAACATTACCTCAGTTTTGTCAGGATTCAGCCACAGTAGATTAGCCCTCATCCCCTAGGGTTGAAACTAACCACTTCCCTATTATTATGTTGTTCTCTGACCCTTGTATTGGGACCTGCCTGGCTACAGAGGAGTTAATTAAGACACCCACCTCTAGTGAGGAGATGATAATGGTCCGGGTAAAATGGACAGAGGACATTAGGGTGGCCTTTTTGGCCCTTACCAACTCCCCTGAAATCATTGGTCTTTTGGCCAAATTTGAGTTTCAGGAGATGGACCTCCTGGCTTATTATGAGGAATTGTTGTCCTTTTTTTCCTCCTCTGCTTACTAGGATGTGTCGGAGAAATTCTGCTGAGTGGAGGCAGTAAATGAGAGGAGGCTGCACAGAGACATCTATCAGATCAGGCTTTATTGCAGGAGACACAGCAACTGTGGGGTCGAGGATCTGGAGATCATCGAACCCTGAACAAAGAGAAGGCACCTATATTTATACATTTTCATACAGCTTCATGCTTCTAGCTATAACCCAATCAATGCACAGTTCTTTGTTTCCCCAGCCCCAATCAGGACACAGGATTCAGCATAATTTTTGATATGGCACTAGCGTCCAGTGCTATGTAACTGGGGCAAACTACGCAGGTCAAATGCTGAGTCATGTCTGGGATTAGTACTGCACTTGCGTCGGAAAGTCCCTGTGTAATCTGCTGAGTCCATGTTAATAAATCGCTACAGTGCCTGCGCTAGTAAGTTCTTGGGAACAAACACAGTATTCAGAGCTAATCTACATACTCTGTTCTGCCACATTGGGAAAAGACACAGGCATAACTAATCTACATACTCTGTTCTTCCACAATTCCCCCCTTTTGAGACTTCGATTAATCAGAGAAGTCTCAATTATGTAAGCAGGCGCGTTCATCAATTAACTTACGGACCTTGATGTTTCAGGCAGCTTCTGAAGAAGATTTAAGGCAGGGTTAATAAGGCACATGAATAATTGCACACAAGCAAACAGGGCAAGTATAGCAAGTATAACAAAACATATACCGTACAAAACACATTTTACAAATCCTGGGAAGTCTGGGAACAGGCTTTTCAGCCAAGAAAGAAGTCCCTCATTTTTGCTTTCTTGGATACCTTGGACAATAGTCTGCAATCAGTGGAGGCCCTTTCTAATACGTTTAGAATTGTCAGTCAGGTCAAAACAGCACATGTTTTTAAAAGCCTCACAACTGTGTCCCATAGACCTGGAAAGGGATTAGAGTCGTTGTTCAAAAATACCCAAAAATGCCAGGATGTGAAATTTACAAAAGGGGGCACAAATTCTAGGAAGGAGCTCCAAGGCCAGGGGAGGTAAAGATCTTGTTCTGAATGGAATTCCCAGTAGGAGCAGTTGTATGGAACACCTACAAAATGGACCATCTGGACACCATATACAGTTAGGGCAGGTGGCACACAAAAGTGTGAAGTATTCAGGCTGGCAGTAACAAGTTTGATATAACTGTTGTCTTGGTGAGAGGGAAACCAAGCCAGGGCCCCAGGGCTAAGTAGAGTCAGCAGGAGGAGATGACTGCCGGCAATGAGAAGCATGGATCCAGGCATTTTTGTTTTCTACCTTCACAGCGGTGTGTGTGGTTAGAAGAACAAGATGGGNATGCTGGCTCTGCTCTCTGTGCCCGAGCAAATCAATGTCTGCTGCTTCTCCCAATGCTGCCTCTGCTCTCTGTGCCTGAGCATTGGCAATCCAATGTGTGCTGCTGCTTCTAATGCTGCCTCTGCTCTCTGTGCCAAGGGAAATCCAAGTTACTGGCAGGGAGGGCTGTGGCCAAGATCCAGAAGCTGCCACTCTAGCCCCAGGACCCACCGTCATGGGTCTGGGGCCATCATTCCTCACACATGCCGATGTCGTTCCAAAGCATCAAGGAACAGCCAGGTCTTGCAACGTTTCAAAAAAGAGGGGAGGTCCGGGGCCAGCCGGGCCCCCACTGGAAGGGAGTTCCATAGGCGCGGCGTGGCCACCGAGAATGCCCTCTCCTGGGGAACCTCAAGCAGGGCATCCCCAGATGACCGCAGGTGCTGATCCAGGACACGGGGAGTGAGGCGGTCTCGTAGATAGGCAGGGCCCAGACCGTTTAGGGCTTTATAGGTTAAAACCAACACCTTGAATCGGGCCCGGAAAACCACCGGCAGCCAGTGCAGAGAGCGGAGCACTGGCGTAATATGCTCCTGGCGGCCCAGTCCCACTAGGAGACGGGCCGCCGCATTCTGCACCAGCTGCAATTTCTGAGCCGTCACCATGGGTAGCCCCACGTAGAGCATGTTACAGTAGTCTAGTTGAGAGGTGATGAAAGCATGGATGACTGTAGTCAGGTCAGAGTCTGAAACAAACGGCCGAAGCCATCGCACCAGATGCAACTGGTGGAAAGCACTCCTCACCACAGCCTCCACCTGGAGATCCAGGCGGAGCTACGCATCGATGACGGAGCACCCCTAGACTCCGTACCTGGGAGGTCAGTGAAGGACAGACCCCATCAATGATGGGAGCCACCAATTCCATCACCTTACCCACTAACATTACCTCAGTTTTGTCAGGATTCAGCCACAGTAGATTAGCCCTCATCCCCTAGGGTTGAAACTAACCACTTCCCTATTATTATGTTGTTCTCTGACCCTTGTATTGGGACCTGCCTGGCTACAGAGGAGTTAATTAAGACACCCACCTCTAGTGAGGAGATGATAATGGTCCGGGTAAAATGGACAGAGGACATTAGGGTGGCCTTTTTGGCCCTTACCAACTCCCCTGAAATCATTGGTCTTTTGGCCAAATTTGAGTTTCAGGAGATGGACCTCCTGGCTTATTATGAGGAATTGTTGTCCTTTTTTTCCTCCTCTGCTTACTAGGATGTGTCGGAGAAATTCTGCTGAGTGGAGGCAGTAAATGAGAGGAGGCTGCACAGAGACATCTATCAGATCAGGCTTTATTGCAGGAGACACAGCAACTGTGGGGTCGAGGATCTGGAGATCATCGAACCCTGAACAAAGAGAAGGCACCTATATTTATACATTTTCATACAGCTTCATGCTTCTAGCTATAACCCAATCAATGCACAGTTCTTTGTTTCCCCAGCCCCAATCAGGACACAGGATTCAGCATAATTTTTGATATGGCACTAGCGTCCAGTGCTATGTAACTGGGGCAAACTACGCAGGTCAAATGCTGAGTCATGTCTGGGATTAGTACTGCACTTGCGTCGGAAAGTCCCTGTGTAATCTGCTGAGTCCATGTTAATAAATCGCTACAGTGCCTGCGCTAGTAAGTTCTTGGGAACAAACACAGTATTCAGAGCTAATCTACATACTCTGTTCTGCCACCTTGGGAAAAGACATAGGCAGAGCTAATCTACATACTCTGTTCTGCCACATTGGGAAAAGACACAGGCATAACTAATCTACATACTCTGTTCTTCCACAATTCCCCCCTTTTGAGACTTCGATTAATCAGAGAAGTCTCAATTATGTAAGCAGGCGCGTTCATCAATTAACTTACGGACCTTGATGTTTCAGGCAGCTTCTGAAGAAGATTTAAGGCAGGGTTAATAAGGCACATGAATAATTGCACACAAGCAAACAGGGCAAGTATAACAAGTATAACAAAACATATACCGTACAAAACACATTTTACAAATCCTGGGAAGTCTGGGAACAGGCTTTTCAGCCAAGAAAGAAGTCCCTCATTTTTGCTTTCTTGGATACCTTGGACAATAGTCTGCAATCAGTGGAGGCCCTTTCTAATACGTTTAGAATTGTCAGTCAGGTCAAAACAGCACATGTTTTTAAAAGCCTCACAACTGTGTCCCATAGACCTGGAAAGGGATTAGAGTCGTTGTTCAAAAATACCCAAAAATGCCAGGATGTGAAATTTACAAAAGGGGGCACAAATTCTAGGAAGGAGCTCCAAGGCCAGGGGAGGTAAAGATCTTGTTCTGAATGGAATTCCCAGTAGGAGCAGTTGTATGGAACACCTACAAAATGGACCATCTGGACACCATATACAGTTAGGGCAGGTGGCACACAAAAGTGTGAAGTATTCAGGCTGGCAGTAACAAGTTTGATATAACTGTTGTCTTGGTGAGAGGGAAACCAAGCCAGGGCCCCAGGGCTAAGTAGAGTCAGCAGGAGGAGATGACTGCCGGCAATGAGAAGCATGGATCCAGGCATTTTTGTTTTCTACCTTCACAGCGGTGTGTGTGGTTAGAAGAACAAGATGGGGGCCGGTCCAGCGTGGAGTCAGGCAGTGCTTTCTCAGGAACTCTTTGATGAGGACCCAGTCACCTGGTTTGAAAGAATGGCAGGTGTCAGCTGTGGGTGGCACAAAAGTGGCTTTTACCCTCACCTTGGTTGTTTGCAGAGCCCTGGATAGGGATAAAACATATGAGGCAATATCATGAGAAAGTTCAGTAAGGACCTCAGGGCACAATCCCCTGGGCTCTATCCCCACCCTCATAGGGGGATAGGCTGTGTTTTCTGTTTGAGGTTGAGCGAAGCGAGTGGCCATAAGAAAAAGTGGAAGGGCATCAGGCCATTTTAGGCCTGTGTCTTGGACTACTTTGGACAATCTAGTTTTCAGATCAGTTTTTTTTGTTTCACTTAGCCACTGCTTTGGGGGTGGTATGGTGTATGGAAATAGAGGCTAATACCCAAAGTTTTACACAGAGTCTTAGTGAGCTGGGCAGTGAAATGAGAGCCCATGTCACAGTCAATGGAGAGGGGTATTCCAAATCTTGGGATGAAGTCTTTCAAAGATGTCTTGCAACCGTGGTTGCATCAGTCCTTCGGCAGGGAAAGGCCTCAGTCCAGCCAGAGTATAGGCAGATAACCACCAGCATGTGCTTGTAGCCTTGTGCTGGAGGCAAATCAGCAAAGTCAATCTGTAAGTGTAAGTGAAGAAAGGACCCTCAGCCCACGGTCTTGAGGAGGTGCGGACTGGGGTGGCCTTAGCAATGTTTGTTGAACAGTTGACAAGTGGGACAGGAGCGGATGAGTTGGCGCAAACCCACAAACCAGTGGGTGGAGATCTGCGAGGTGATCCCCCCCTTTTGTTCGGGTGCGATTGCAGATGAGCCACGCGAACAAGATGTTGTAGGAGAGCCCCAGGTGCTACTGGATGGCCATCAGGGTGACGAAGGATGCCATCAGCATTGAGAATGCAGCCAGTCTTGGTCCAAACGAGACATTTACCTACAGCAGCGGCGTCTTGGAGGAAGCGAAGTTTGGAATCATCGAAAGCAGGTGGGAGCGGTTAAGTCAGGGAAGGCTCCAGGCCTGGATTTTATCCCCCCAGAACTGTTAAAATCAGACCCTGGATGGTGGGCTGAGTTATTGGCCCCGCTTTTTTCAGTTATTAATGAAACGGGTTGTATTCCCGCCTCTTGGCTTAATAGTATTACTGTCCCAATTTATAAAAAGGGTGACCCAACCCAGCTGGGAAACTACCACCCAATAAGCCTGCTGAGCGTCATTGGCAAACTCTATGCAAGATTTTTGTTGGGTAAACTAGGGGCCTGGCTGTCCAAATTTGCAATTATTGAGCCGGAACAGGCGGGTTTTCAAGAGAGGCGATCCACGACTGACCATATTTTTGTCCTGGCAGCTTTACTGACCAAGTATGCTTCTCATGGGAGGAAGCTTTATCTATGTTTCATAGACCTGGAAAAGGCGTTCGATTCTGTGTGTAGGGAACACCTCTGGCTGAAACTACAATCGTTAGCCATAGATCCTAGGCTTTTATTCGTGCTTATCAAACTTTATACTGGGAACACCCTTCAAGTTAGATTTGATCCTAAACGCCCCCCTTCTAAGCAGGTTCAGGTAAATGTGGGGGTCCGACAGGGCTGCCTGCTGGCCCCCGCTGAACCTTTTCCTGAACGATTTAGTGGCATATATGAAGGGGATAGATACACATGCCCCTAAAATTGGTGAACGGTGTGTCCCCCTTCTTTTGTACGCGGAAGATTCCGTTTTAATTTCTCAATCTTTAGTTGGTTTGCAGCGGGCAATGCAGCGGTTTGGGGATTACTGTCAAGCCGAAAAACTTTCTATAAATTTTGTTAAGACAAAGGTTCTGATAGCTGGATCTAAGGGCCCTCAGAAAATTCATGTCTGATCTATTGGAGGGAATAGTATTGACCAGGTTCGATCCTTTAGATATTTGGGGATGATCTTCTCCGCCTCGGCTGCTTGGAATTCCCATCTTAAGGCAGTCAAGGGGCTGGCTGATAAATCTTCAGTGGCAATAGTCAAATACTATTTTGGCCAAGGGGGGAAATTGATTTCATCTGCCCTTCATCTTTTTAGGGCTAAGACCCTAGGTCAAATTCTTTATGCCTTCCCGGTCTGGGGTCTCTCCTTTTTTTTCAAATTGGAAAGTTTTCAAAATGGATTCTTACGTAAGATCTTGAGTGTCCTTAGGGGTACCCCTCAGGTACTCCTAAAATATTAGATTCTTAGCCTCCCACTTAAAGTATACACCCTTCAATCTATTGTGGTCTTTTGGCTCAAGGCTGTTCTTTTCCCTTCGGATGAAACTACCCTTCTGGCATTAACCCTCAAGAGTGGTCTAGGGGACTCCTGGTCTAAAGCGGTGGAGCACGAAGTGCGCAAATTGGGATTCTCGCCTCTGAAACTAATGAATGTTGGTCTCACAGCGTCCAAAAGTCTAATTAAGGGAAGACTGAGGGACCAGTCTATGCAGACAGAAAGAGCGCTTTTGGGCAAGCAGAGGGTCGCTCCAGATTTAGTCCCGTTTAACCCTTGGTCATCGGAATTATGCTATCAGGTCGAATGGATTGATTTTGGCAGGAGATCTGCATTTGCTAAAATAAGATGTAATGGGTTTCCCTCAGCTCTTTTAGATGGCTGCTATAAGGGTATACTCCATGATCAGAGATATTGTATCCCTTGCGTTAAGAGGGAAGTTTATTTATTTATTTATTTATTTAATATATTTATACCCCGCCCCTCCTGCAAGTAGCTCGATTGACTCTCCTGCACATATACTTCTCCACTGTCCCTCATTGACTGACCCAAGGTATAAGTATTTGGGGGGGATTTTGAAGGATTTGGATTCCCGCCCCTCTCATAGTGTGATGAGCAGACTCCTTAATCCAAATGACTCTGAAATATCCCGGGCGGTGGCAAATTTTTGTTTAATAGCTATTGGCTTCAGATGGGCTTATTTGGATGGGCAATTGCCTGGACTGTAGTTGGGGGGCTGGGTCCAAACTCCTTGGTGGTTTATTAGTACTGTGGGAGTTGAGGATAGGGCATGGGTTTATATATGGTTGATGATTGTTATTCTCTGTATGGCTTGCATACCCTGTTATTTTCCGTTTATCTGTGTTATATTCGCAGGGTGAAATGTCTGCAGATTCCAGCCTCCGGTTGGGTAAGGTGCCTTTTTGTGGCACTGAGGAGCTATCTGATGTGTAATTTGTATTTTATTTCTTGTTTATCTTTGAGTTTTTGTGTTTTTGTATTTTTGTTATGGCCAACTGGCTAAACAAATTATTATTATTATTATTATTATTATTAGCCCTCATGCAATCCCTCACAGCCACCAGGCACCAAGTAAGCACTGAGACTGCTGGGCCTGGGTCTGTTGAAAAAGAGAGGTACAGCTCGGCGTCATCAGCATATTGATGACGCTGTACACTGAATCCCCTAATCACCTCACCGAGCAGCTGCATCTACACATTGAACAGGAATAGGGACAGAACAGAATCCTGCGGGACTCCACACGAGAGGTCTCGGTATGATGAAAAGCAGTCCCCGAGAACCACCCGCTGGGTTTTTCCAGTCAGGAATGAGCGGAACCATTCAAGAACAGCCCCGCCCACTCTTGTACCGTCCCGCATGTGCGTCACCAACATCTCATGATCAACAGTATCAAATGCAGCTGACAGATCTAACAGGTTCAGCAGGGTCGCATGACCCCGATCCATATCTCGGCGCAAGTCATCGAGATATGGATAGTGCCAGCCAGGCATTCAATGCAGCATCAGCTTTGAACTGGAGGCCGGGGAGTGGCAGACTACAGACAATCTGATCTGTTGAAGGTATGTGGCATCCGACTTGCCCAACATAGGTCCTTTTTACACAAGATGCTCCCACACATATCCACCCAGTGAACACGTGTGGGAGTGCCCGTATAACTGGTGGTGGTGGTGGTGGCATGTGCTCCCATGACCCATGCATGCCCACATATCAACACGCATGTAGCAACCTGGAAAAAGCCAGGTTGCTCCATGCATGAGCATGGCTGGAGGTGGGTGGAGACGGGTGTTCAACACACACCTGCCTGTGTGACCAGGGCAGCACCATGGAGAAAAAAATCACACGAGGGCTGAAGAGGTACAATGCCTGACCACAAACCGACACACACCCTCGCGATATGCTCCCAGGCCAGGCAGGAGCCTTTAAAGGATATGTGTGCAAAGAGACAAGCGCACTGGCTCAAGACATGGCCCCCAAAGAAAGCCCAAGACAAGAGCCAGTGCCATGGAAAGTCTCCAAGACAGCCAGGTAAGCACACAGTAACCTAGGCAGGCAGGGGCAGTAGGGGGGGCAGGCCAGAGGAGGAGCAGAGGGAGAGCAACATGACAGCTGACAGGTACTGTGTCCCATGGCAGGCAAGCACCAGCACAGCTGTCTCACCACCACCACAAGAAGAAACAGGTGGGCCACAATACGGCCCCTTTGACAGCCAGGTAAGCCAGTGGGACCTTGGGGATGGGGAGCGGGGGGGGGGGGGGGACGGGACAGTGCTCCACAGAGCAGCCACAGAAGAAGAGCCAGATGACAGTTATGCGTGACAGCTGATGGCTATGCCTTCCCTTCACAGGTGAGCAACAGCTCCACGGCCACTCCTCTTACATACTCTGGGCAGGCCCCAGCTGCTCTAGCTGCCTCCCAACACTGCCCCAAAGTGCTTGCCCTGGTCCCATGAGGAGGCCAAGATCTTCATATGTCTGTGGGGAGACTGTAGTTACATTGTTGCTTCCTGGTGACCATGGTCAGTTCTGGCTGCTAATACCATAAGCACTTCAGGACAGAGCCTGCCGCACGCTCTGGGCATTAACTGGAACCGCACCCCATTTCCACCACTGTCAGGAAGTTCACTCTTATCCCTTTATTCAAACAGGACCTGTGATCCAAAGGTGATAGGGACCTTTGAAATGGGGAATGTTGGACATGTTACCCCTGACCCAGAGGGGCTTGTGCCAGAGGCATGTAGCAGGTCCAGCTGTCCCCGGAAGATGCAGCCCCATTCCTCCATGTTATTGTGTCTGTTGCACAGAGCCCTGCACTTCAGAAGCAATTAGCAGCTGAGTTGAACTAATTCCCTCTGCAGCAGCTCCAAGACAAACAGGCTGTGCTGGCTCATATTTGGCACTTCTGCACACACTCACCTCTGTGTTTGCAAAGGGCCAGGCAAACCCTGCCAAAAACAACACAAATAACCCAGTGCTTCTTCAGGTTAAGAGGCAGCCCTGGAGGCTTGGAGCTGGCCAGCCGGCTCTCACACACTGGAGTCCACTCAGCAGCAGCCCACAGCTGGCAGAAAGGCAGCCTCTGTTTGAGGGCCGGGGTCAAGAGAAAGGAGGAGAGAGGCAGGCAACAAGGCCTCATGTATTCCGCATGCCAGGGTCTGAGGCAGGAGGGAGCCATATGGGGAGGGCTGGGTGATGAAGAAGAAGCCCCCAAGCTGTGGTCTCAGCAAGGCTCCAACTTTCGAAGAGCTCAGCCAATATGATATACTTTTCAAACAGCACCTGTGTGGTGTTTGTGAGAGACCCACTCACGCACGCACGCTCACTCGCCGGCCTGCTCCCCTTCAGTTCCCACAGCTGAAATAACAACCAGGTGGGGAAAAGAACTGCTTGGCCTGGGATCCTTTAGGGGCTTGTACAGAGCAGAGAAACACTAACACCCTGGGATCCACGGACAGGAAGCACTGGCAGAGAGGGAGACTGCCAATTCATTTCCAGGGAGGCAGCCGGTTCAGGATGCTGCAGGTGGCATGACTCCACTGGGAAGAATGCCATGACCTGCTAAATGAGAGGCTAGTGTCCAGTCTTCCAAGCCTGTCTGCTAGTGCCACGAGGGATACAGGACTGCTGGCACCTTTTCTGCAACAAACTGCTCCCTTAGGACCCAGGTGATGTCCATGCAGAAATGCACCCCTGCAGGAAAACTGGGGTGAGCTCCCCTTCCCTAGGACCTGGATTCCACATGTGCACTCTCCATACAGCTCCATCACACAGACCCAACCTGTGGTCTGTCTCAGGGGCTGCAAATGCTTCACTTTGGTTTTTAAATGTTCCTTATAAGGGATCTCCCCACCCAGAACACCCTACAAAGCGATGCACCCATAGGTGAGATGGGCAGTATCTCTACTAGTGGGGTGTAGCCCCAGGACAGGGGTTGGCTGTGAGAGACAATGGAGCAGGCTTCCAGGAATTGCCTGGATACACATCCCTACCTGTGCACTGAGAAGGGCAAGGAGTACATGCTCCTGCAGGGGGTTTTCCACAGGGCTGGCTGGGCACAGAGGGGGCACGACACATGACAGGAGGGGGCGTGTGCATATTAGCAGGATGGGGGTGTGGCCTCAAAGACAGACATGTGTCACAGCATCGTAGGACGAGCACCTTTCCTGTGGTGTTTTGTGGAACAGGAAATGCAAAATGAAGGACTAGCAGTCATCCTAATCGAAAGCTACACACTCATCCTCAGCACACATCCTCAAACTCCACATACTGGTGTGTATGCACATTGCGTATGCACTTCACATGCGTGTGCACACCCAGCATACACACTCTCCATATGTCCAGTACACACACCAACATACTCCACACGCTGGTACATACCCACAGCGCACACACTCAGCGTACACACACACACTCCACATGCTCATCACACACATGCAGACACACACTCCACATGCTTGTGCACACACAGCACTTGCACTCCACCCACTGCGATGTACACACAGCACTCACACACTACTGTGCACACACACACACACACACACTCAGCACACGCACTTAAACTCCACACACTAGTGCATACACCCATCACATGTACTCACACTCTACACCCTTGTGCCCAACCAACACACACACACTCAAGCCACATGCTGGTGCATATGCACCACACACACACACACACACACTGTCCACGTGCTCAGTATACACACGTGCACACCCACAGCACTCACATGACACTACATATGCTCAGTGCACACACTCAATCAAACTCCACACACTGGTGTAAATCACAAGGCTAGATTGTGGAGTTTCTCTCTTTGCAACCTACTTGGCTGCTAAGGCCTGGAGCTTTTCTCTACAGGCACAAAGGCCCCCCCCAAAAAAATTTTTTTTAAATTGATAGGTTGCAAATCTGCTGAAATGAATACAGCACACATATTGCCACTCCATACACTTGTGCACAACCAGCACCCACACACTCCACACTCTGGCACATACACAACACACAGCTGGTGAACTCTGAGACTTGATGGGCATGCAGCAGTGCCAGTGCAGAGTGCCACCCAGATCATTCCTCAAGCTGCGGAGTGCCACCCACATCCTCCTCACCCAACTGCCTGCCCCGAGACCCTATCCTTCCCCCACCGCTCAAGCCACGTACCCAGGATCTCCATCCTCCTCCTCGATCCTTGATCCCTCCTCCATGTTGTCCTCCCTTGAGTCCCTTGACCTCTACTAGTAGCACTTTTACAGTCATAGATTTTTGGAGACAGGTTCCTACCCAGTGGACTTACAATCTAAGATGGACATGGGTGAGGGGAATGCAGGGAAAAAAGACAAACACACACACATTCCCATTTTAAAGATGGGAAACTGAGGCTGAGAGGTAGTGACTTGCTCAAGGTCACCCAGTGAGTTCATGGCTCTCTCCTCCCTTGAGCCTCCTTCCCTGGATCCCTCCTCCACTTCCTCTGAGGTCCCTCCCTAGATTCTATCCTTCACCTCCTACAACCCTCAGAGACCCCTGCCCTGGATCCCTTTTCCCCAAGTCCAAGGCTGCCTTCCCAGATCCTTTCTCCCTTTAGCCCTAAGCCACCTGCTCTGGATCCCTCCTCCTACCTCCAAACCCCCTCCCCCAGTTCCCTTCCCACCAAACCTCTCCCCCGAATAGGTTTTCCAGATCATTCATGGAAATTCCTGGACACAATGCCCAACCAGTAAAGTGTTGTATGGGTAGTCTTCTCCTTGCTCCTGTGTCCTGTCCTTCGATAGACAATGAATAGATGCTCCATAGAGCACCATTTGTTAATGGTTTGAGCAAACATACCACTTAATCAAAAGTATGCACCTGACACTTTTTTCAAGACAGTAACTTGGTTATTTGTACACTAATACCATGCACAATTGCAAAGTGAGTGTGCCAAATGTAAGAACGCAACAGTCCAACTGACTGTTTAGGACCCTGGTAGATGCACTCAGTGAGGTTCTGTTCTTCCCCCAGCCAAACATGACACATTGTATGGGAAGGAGGAGGGTGTCAGTCAGATGTGTTAATTCCACACGATTGCCACATGTATGAAAGGAAGCTGTGGGAAAGGCCCAACATTAACAACATATTGCCATGCACATAGGGCATGTATGGCTGGGCTGACACTCTATATGTTCAGGGGTGGGAGCAGGTACTAACACTTTTAGAGCAACTAGTCAGGCAGCCAGCAACATTAATCCTAAAAGGACCTGGTGGGCACAAGCCTGAATGAAATAATTGGGCTTGTGCAGATGCACTGGCAAGAGAGTAGGATGGCAGACAGCTGGCTTGTTTGCAGGTCTGTCATATGGGATGGGTGTGTGTGTGTGTCACCCTTCAGCCCTTTAGAAACCAGGACTCAAGCCCCAGTGCCCACAATGGGTATTTTCAGACGTTACGAGATCATGCTCAACCACAGTGAACCACGCTCAATCCCGCGGCGGGGCCAATGTGCCCGGAACGTCTGTTCGGCACGCGCCAGATGTTCACCACGCTCAATACCCACATGGGGTCAATTTCAACCACACTTCCCGGGCTAGCGGGGGGAATATCCCGGGAAGCGTGGTCAAAGAGATCCCCACTGGGAACCAACAAAAAGTAATGTCTGGACGCCAATCCCTGGGTGGAACCAAAGGAAACGAGCCCCAGCCGTGGACAATGCACGCAGCATCGCTGCCGGGCAACCAGCAACAACACAGCCACCGGAGGGAGATTTAAAGGGAAATCAGCCACAGGCACGCGTGGCGGGATGGAGTGAGGAGGGAGGCAGAAGAGAGCAGCGGGCGACAGAGCGACGGTGGAGGAGGAGGAGGTGGCAGGGGCAGCGGTGAAGGTGGAGGGAGCACAGGCGATGGAGGGGGGGGACACGGGGGTTGTGCTGACCCTGCAGGCAGCCCGGGAACAACACCCCCAGCAGCAGATGCCATGCGATGCCCCGGGGACAGCAGCCGCAATGGGGCCGGAGGAGGCACCCAGGAAACGGGTAAGGGCAACGGAGGGGAGGGGATCAGGGGGCACGGGGGCACCCCGGGGGTTGCCGGGGCATGTCCGGGCAACCGGGAGGGAGGCGGGGGGCAGGGGAGCCCCGCGAGGGGGCCCAGCCTGTACCTAACCCAACACGCCTCTCTGACTGTCCCCACAGACACGGAAAATGGCCCGGGCGAACGAGCCCCCGGAGGACACTGGCCCTGCGTGGGCGGAGGCAGCACCAGCGGAGGAGGAGGAGGAGGAGGATGACTGGCCGTGGGGACGCCGGAGAAAGGCCTACTGCCAAGGGGGCCAGTGGGGCCTCCAGGAGACCAGGGACTTCATCCGCATATGGGGGACCCTGGAGTACCAGCTGGAGCTCGCCCTCAACCAGTGCAACGAGCATGTCTACCAGGACATAGTGCGGGACATGGAGGCAGCGGGGCATCAGCGCACAGCGGCACAGTGCCGCTCCAAGGCCAAGGAACTCAAGAGGGGGTACAAGGCCATCCGGGACAACAATAGACGCTCCGGACACGGGGCCCGGACCGCCCCCTTCTACGAGGCCCTGGACCGCATCCTACATATGAAGGGGTCCATAGTTGCCCCACGGCTCATGGGCAGTGCAGTGGTCCAGGGAAGGGAAAGGGCTGAGGTACCCCCTCGCCCGGTAGACACGAGCTCCAGGGCCCCGGACCCCCAGGAGGAGCGCCCAGCAGCCTCCGGCACCGGCAGGGCCCCCCCGGCAGCAGCCACGAGAGCACCCAACCCCGGGCCGGCCCAGCAGAGTCTGAGGCCGGCACCCTCACCACCCTCAGCCAGTGGTCCCTGGGGGAGCACTCCCGCATTGAGGGGCTGGCCTCTGAGGGATCCGCAACCAACATCGAGGGTAAGCACCCGACCCAGAGAGGGGGGGACCATGACCAGGGGGGCATGGGCCAGGGGTGTGTGTTGAAGGAACAGGGGCCGCCCCAGCCAATGCGGGAGGGGTCCGGTCCCAGGGCCCCCAAACGCCGACCCAACACCCACACTCCCTCCCTCCCTCACCCGCAGGACATGGAACACCCCGGGAATGGCCCAAGGAGACGGAGCCGCCAGCTGCCGAAGAGCCCAGCCAGCAGGTGCAGGATTCAGGTGAGGCAGCCAGGGTGGGATGGAGGACACCCCGGGGTGCAGGAAGGGGGTCACCAGGCGGGCGGAGGGGATGGGGGAATGGGGTCAGGGGGTGGGGAGGGCCAGGGAGGGATGCCCAGGGGCCCAGGTGGCCCCTGTCCCATCATGGGCAGGGCCTGTGGCCCCAGTGCAACGCATGCGGGAGTACCAGGCACGGGTCCGCAGACGGAGGGAGGAACAGGCACAGGAGATCATGCAGAATGCCGCGGAACAGGAGGAGAGGATGATCGAGGCCGTGGCCCGCATGGAGGCGGCCATCGAGCGGTCCCTGGAGTGGGCCGAGGCGAGGGACCGGAGCACCCTGCCTGCCCAGGTCTCAGTGCCGGGACCCTCGGCAGCCCCGACCCCCACCCAGGTGCCCCAGCTGCCCCCACCCCCACAGGGGCCGCACATCCGCCTCCGGTGCCCCCAGAGCTCCGGAGGCTGCAGCCACCCCAGTGGCTGCCCAGGGCCCCGGACACCCTCTCCCCACCACTGCCTGCCCCCCTGCTGGACCAGGAGGCGGCTCAGGACACTGAAGGGCACACGGACAGCGGGGGGGAGGAGAGCTCCTAGAGCTCCGTGGGCCCCAGCGGGCGCCCACGGGGACACCCAAGGAAGCGAGGGGGGATGGGAGGAGGCCGGCTCATGCTCCCATTTGTGGGGGACCCGGGTGGGGGACCAGCATGCAGGGGCATGCCCACGGATCAGCAGGTGGGGCCCCCAGCGGGGGGCATCCCTCATACCTGGGCAATATGGCTCGCCAGGGCATTCCAGATCCGTTTGGCATAACGGTACTCTCGGGGGTTCTCTGCATTCACGTAGAGGGGCACGGGACTGGGGGGCTGGTGGGGCTCAGGGTAGTCCAGGACTGCCCCCTCGGTTTCGCAGATATTGTGCAGCACGCAGCAGGCACCGATCACCAGGGCCGAGGTCGAGATGGTGTAATCCAGGCACCCAGCTACACTCCTCCAGCGCTGCTTGAGGGCCCCAAAGGCACGCTCCACCACGGTCCAGCTGGAACACAGGTGGGTATTGTATAGGACCTCCGCAGGGGTGCTCGGTACAGGGTACACCTTCATCAACCAGCAGGTGAGGGGGTAGGCGGAGTCCCCCAGGATACAGGAGGGCATCGGGACCCCCTCGATCCACCTCATGCCCATGTCTGCGAAGTCCCCCCGGAACATCTGGGCATAGAAGGGGGAGGTGGTCATGATCCTGGCATCGTGACTGCGGCCGGAGTTGCCCGTGTAGATGTCTATGAACCGGCCCTGGTGATCCACCACCCCCTGCAGGTGCAGGGAGTAGTAACCATGCTGGTTCACGTACTCCAGGGCCTCCCTGGCAGCCGGGCAGAGGATCTCGATGCGGGTGCCATCCACGGCTCCCATGCAGTTGGGGAAGCCTCCGGCCGTGAACCCTGCCATCATGGCCCCCTGGTCCACTAGCTGGATCGTTCTGTCCAGGAGCACGCCCTCCACCACCTCGCACACATCCCGCACAATGCAGGCGACAGTGCTGACCCCCACCCCGAAGTGCTAGGACACCGACCAGCAAGAGTCGGGAGTAGCGAGGGCCCAGACCCCTATGGCCACCCACTGGACCATGGGGATGGGGTCCCACATGGAGGTGTGCTCCCGCTCCAACCAGGGTGTGAGGAGCTCCACTAGGCGGAGCAGGGTGGTCTTGCTCATTCGGAAGTGGGCCCTCCAGTCTGGCTCTTCCCAGTGGGCCATCGCCCTCACCCACCATGCCTGTGGGCACTCTGCGACCCATAGGGATCTGGCTATGGGCATAGCAAGCAGGACTGCCCTGCGCAGGGTCTCCCTTGCCCAGAGGCCTGGCAGCACAATGGAGCAGTGCGGGCCGGGTCCGGCCCCGGCTCACAGCCTGCCAATCTGCCCCTGAGACTCGCAGCGCCCTGAGTCATGCCTGGGCTCTCCTACGCCCGTGGTGGTCCCGGAGGCCCCATGCGGCTGCTTGGGCCAGGGCAACCCGCACCCGGGCAGCCAGTTGCACCTCCGCGGTCTGGAGGCGCAGCTGCTCGGTGTGGTCGTGGAACCACTCGGCTGCGAGCGTGAGGAACATCCAATAGGCCACTGCCCTGTCATGCTCCATGGTGGTGGTGCCCAAGGGGGGTGGAGCTTTTATACAGGGCCTCTGAAGGCAGGGCTGTCTGGGGGGTGGGCCCCTGGCCGTCCAGGGGTCTCCCGGGGGGGCGGGGCATGGGTGCGTGCAATTGGGTGCACCGGCAGGCGGGGCACCTGGCCTCGCTGCTGCACGGGAACGCGGTTCAGCGTGCTCTCGGGACAGCTGCATTCCATCAGCCCTCTCCACCGCCAGCCCAACCCCCCTCCCACCACTGTTTGCTGCAGGATGGCCTTGAAGGTGTGATTAGCCAGACAGGGAGATCACTGTTGTGTTGTGCCTCGCCCCATGCCTCGCTCTGTTGTGCTACAATGTTGTGGTTCACGGCCGCATTCCCTGTACTCGGGACCTCTCGGTGCCCCTCCCAGCCCTGGAGGGTGTTTTTGCCGCCGGGGCTCTGTCATTCTCCCTGTGGTGCCGGACCATGGCTGGCTGTCCATCCACGGGGCTCCCGCTCCCCTGCCCCCCTGGGGCCCCCCATACCTGGACCTTCCACAAGACCATGTCTCTGTGCGACCTGTGGCATACCCCGGCCATGCAGCTGCTCCTGGGCACCCCGGGCAGCCATGCAGGCGCCTATGAGAACATAAGCTCTGGTCTCCATTACTTCGGCTATGAGGCGAGCGCTCGAGATTGCCGGCTGCATACGGAGGCCCTGGGGCTTGTTCGGTTCCCTGAGGGGTGCGTCCCAGACCAGCGGTGCTCCCATGTGCCCTGGACCAGGGCAGAGACCGTGTCTGCACTGGTGGTGTGCAGTCTGGGCGCCTTCACGGAGTGCCTTGATGAGGGTGGCCCTGCCTTGGCCGTGTCCTACTTTTCCTGTGTGCACGGGGCGCGTGGGTACCAGAGCACCCATGGGGCGGTGTAACACCGGCTGCTGGAGCTGGGACATCTTCCTTGGCCCCCTTCCGCTGCCTGCTGTGTGCCGGAGCCTTCCGCGGTGGAGCTGTTGGCCCTGTTGGGGGTGTGGGCCCGTGTGGACATCCAGCTGGCTCTCTCCATGCCTGATCCCTTCAAGGCGTACTACCTGATCGCGCACCACATGTCCGTGCAGGGGTACCGCCGGGGCTTGCTCCATTGGCCCCACCTGGTTCACCGGGTGGGGCACCCAGGCCCTGGGCACGCTGTGGCCCCCAGCGGCAGCCTGTGACTCCCTGTGCTCCTCCCGGCCCCCCGGTGTCGTGCTCCCATGTGGACCCCCACCCCGGTCCGGGGGGGGCGGTCCCCGCTGGCTGCTCCCGCCCTGATGTCTCTGCCGCAGTGTGCACCTGCCTGCTTCGTGGGGTGCTGCTGCCCCTGGCTGTGGCCTGGGGCCCCCTCCTGCCCCCCCAGTTGCCCTTCCGAGTGCCTGGGTGGCCTCTCCGACCTGCCCGTGTCCAGCTGCCTGTCCGCATCCGCGGGTGCTGCCACCTGCTGCGGGTCCCCCCCATCTTGGGTGCTTGTGTGACCTGGCAGTTGGGCCCCCCCGGACTGGGCCATGGTGCTTCCCCTGGGGGGGTTCATGTCGTTGGACCTGGAGCACCTCTCCGCCTGTCTTGGATGCCCTCCCTCTGGCCCTCTGTGACTGTGGGGCCCGCGTTCCCCTCCTGGACCATCTCCGCCGGGCTGGCTGTGCCTTGCGGGGCCCCATCGTGCCTTGGTCCTGGGGTCCTGGCCCCCCCTTTCTGAGACTGCCTGTGTTGCTGTGGGGGTGCCTATGTGGACTGTGGTGCTGTGGGGGTGGGGGGTTGCTGCAGCCTGTGTACTGCCCTGCCCCTTTGCGGTGCCCCTCGTCTTCCGTGTCCCCCCCCTGCTCCCGTTGTTCCTTGTGCTTTGTCCGGGCACCCCTGCCCTCCCTTCCCGACCTTTCCCTTGGGTGGGTGCTCCCGCGTGTGCGTGTGCGTGTGCGCCCGGGTGTGTGGTCATGCTGTGTGTAAAACTGAGGGACCACTGTGTGTGTGCGAATGCTGAGTGTGGAACCTGTCAGCCAATTCTCCATCTTCCCCCCTCCCTTCCCGTTTCCCTTGTGTGGGCGTTCCCTTGTCTGCCTTTTGGCTTCGTTTGCCCTCAGGCGGCCATGTCTGTGTCCCGCCCCTGCCTGGTGTCTTCTGGGAGTTTTGACCACGGCCGGGGATGGGCGTCACGTCTGTTGCGCTGCCCCGATCCGTGATGTGTCGGCCCGATTCCCGGTCGTGGTCCCAGTCCCGTCACGTCTGTTTGGGGCTTTTCTTCACTCCGCGGCGTGGTTGTTTTATTCACCCCCACTGGGGATCCACTGTGGTGAACCCCCCGCCCGTAACGTCTGAAATCACCCAATATGTAAATCACAAGGTTAGACTGTGGAGTCTCTTTCTTTACAACCTGCTTGGGGGCTAAATCCTGGAGCTTTTCCCTGCAGGCACAAAGGCTAAAATAAAACCCTGAAAGGTTGGAAATCTCTGCTGAAATTAACAAAATGAAATTCAACCAAGATAAAGCATTTGGAGAAGATGGGGAACAGTTAGGTTGGCAGCAGCACATGTGAAAAGGACCTAGGGATTGTCATTGATCACAAACTGAACATGAGTCAGCAAAAAAATGTTAATGCAATTGTAAGCTGCAGTAACAGACGTATTGTTCCCCAAGTCGGCAGAATAATAATTCCACTCTATTTAGCACTGGTCAGCAGAGCCGGCCTTAGACTTTACAGGGCCCAGGACAAAGATAAAATGTGGAGGCCCTGGTGTCTCCTCCCCAATTGGGGGCACCCTCTGCAGAGCCCTAAAGGTGGTCATGTTTGGGGCCCCACTGGCAGGGGCCCCACACTCTGCCCTGGTGAAAACAGGGGCCATTGTGGGGTCCCTGGAAAGAGTAAGGCCTGGGGCACTCGCCTCCATGTTGCCCTATGGTAAAGGCATCTCACAGGTGTCCTTGCCACAGCATACGTCTATACTGGTCAAACCTCACCTGGAATATTGTATCCAATTTTGGGTCCCATTTTAAGTAATCCTCATCATCATCATTTTTATAGCACTACTAGGCATATGCAGCGCTTTACATTCACAGATTTTCAGAGACAGGTCCCTGTCCAGTGGTCTTATAATCTAAGATGGACAAGGTGAGGGGAACACAAAGACAGAGGGTGTTTTTAGACAAGTGCCTCCCCACCCATCATGCATCTTGCAGAGCTGTATAGGCCACCAATGTGATGGGTGGGTAGGCACTTATCTAAAAACACCCGACAGATACACACACATTTTACAGATAGAGAACTTAGGCTGAGAGGTTATGACTTACCCAAGCTCGTTGGGCAAGCTTGGCTTCCCAGGTCCAAGTCCAACACCTTATCCACTACACTGCACTCTCTGAGTGTGTGGGTTCAGAGGAGGGCAACAAAGATGACAAAAGGGTTTGGAAAGCAAGTCTTATGAGGAATGGTTAACGGAACTGGGTATGTTTAGCCTAGCTAAGAGAAGACTACATGGAGACATTAGGTACAGCCACACAAGATGTCTACTATACCTTAGGCAGCCTTACCCCACTCCAGATAGCCTTACCACATGATGCAGTGCATTGTATGTGGCCGCTAGATGTTCCCTCCACTGCATGGCAGGCAGCTGGCTGTTATGCACTGCATCCTCAGAAAAAGGCCAAGGAAACAGCACATAGCAACCTTACCCAAAATGGCCACAGCGTGGCAGGAGGCTCAACAGCAGCCCACCCACCAGGCTTTCCCATGGGGGTGGAGGGTAGCAACCATCTGCCCATCTCCCTGCACTGGCCCAAAGTATGTTGGCTGCGCTTGACCACCACGGGGCCACGTAGAGATCAGTGACTGCAATTCATGTGGAGACACCCATGATAGCAGTCTTCAGTTATCTAAAGGGCTGCCACCAAGAAGATGGCAAGGAACTGGTCTGCATGGCTACAGAGGGCAGGACTAGGAACAATGGGCTCAAGTTACAGGAAGGTAGATTTCAGCTAAATATCAGGAAAATTTCCTAACAGTAAGAGCTGCGTGACAACGGAAGAAGCTATCTGAGAAGGTTGTAGGTGTTCAAGAAGAGACGAGACAGCCATCTGACAGGGATGTAGTTGTAGTGTCATTCTGCATCCAAGCAGGGGGTTGGACTAGATGACCCTCAATGTATTTACCAACTCTTATATTCTATGAAAGGAAGAGGCAAGGTTCTCCTGGGATTACAAGTATCACAATATTAGGGCTTTAAGAACAGCATCAAAAATTGGGAGATTTATGCTAAACTTTTGGGTGCTGGCAGCCCAGGCCTTGGCTATCCTAGATCCCTGTGGGCTCTATACCATGTTTGAGTGCCTGTTCTCTTGCCAAGAACAACCAGTTCTTCCTTGCTCAGCTACCCCAGAGAGCACAGGGCTCTTCAGTGCCTGTGGTTTGAGGGAGCCCATGCTAGGAGATGTAGAAAAGAAGGGTTCCAGCCAGCCCTGCTCAGGCTTAGGGGAGACAATGCTGAGGGGGTCACTAAGGAAGAGGGGGAGGGCTTATGGGAGGAAAACGGAGGCAAGCTTAGAGTAAGAGAGAGGGCTCAGGGCAGGTAGGGTTTGGAGATACAGGGAAGGACAAGCAGGGCTTCTGATTGACTCAGATTTGCTAGAGGCTGGAGAGAGGGAACTATGAGGGACACACCCATGAAGCTGAAGGGACCGCAAAGGGCATCTAGTCCAACCCCATGTGGATGCAGGATGACTATAGCTACAACATCCCAGACAGATGGCTCTCCAGCCTCTTTTTGAAAACCTCCAGCAGCAGAGAGTTTTCAAACTCCTTAGGCAAGTAGTCCCATTGCTGCACAGCTCTTTCTGTTAGGAAGTTTCCTGACATTTAAACAAAATCTACCTTCTTGTAACTTCAGCCCATTATTTCTAGTCCTGTCTTCTGTAGCAATGAAGAACAGCTCCTTGCTCTTCCCAGTAAATCTCACCTTGTTGTGTATCAAAGCTCATCATTGGTATGTGCCAAATAATCTTACTACAAGTGATCATGACACTAACCTGCTAGATCCCCTCAGACACATACCCCTCCAGCCATTGCTGTTGTTTAGAATTACTTTTTGTTTGCTTTTGCACCTCCGCACCATGTCTACTGGAATCCCTTTCTCCAATAACTTCTCTAACTCTTCTAATAAAGTGTGTCTGTCCCAACTCTGCAGCCTGCAGCCATACTTATTTATCTGTGCTTGATTAGATCTCTCATTCTCTTGGGAGGGGAGCATCGCGGACAGTTAATTTTACCATATGGCTGATCGAAAGCAAATCCTTAGTGAGTTCCCATGTATCCTGCTCCCTTAATTATAGGGACTAGCAGGGCACTGAGCTTGTGTGTCTCTCTGTTTCTCCTCCCTCTCTGACAAACGCGGGTAAGAATCCTTTTTACCTTCCCCAACCCCCACTTTGTCTGTCATGTCTAGTCAGACTCAGGTCTTTAGAGCAGGTGCTGCTGGCTTGCATTTTGTGTCAGTGGAGTGAGGCCTTGCTCAGATGGCCCTGTAACCCCTTCTGCAATAAAAAATGTTAATATCACAATTTAATTTTGAGAGCCTTTCAGGGACTTTATTACAACATCCCAGTCACCTTGTGTATGTGTGAGGAGGGGAGAGGATGGTACAGGGAGCAAGTAGGAATTGTCAGCAGTTTAAGTTTCTGTTATGGGCACCCAATCCCTCTGTAATCCAGTAACAGCCAGGTCAGTGGGCAGTAGGGCTTCCTCAATCTCCAGCAGATGGGGAAAGACCCGTAAGACTCATGGAGGAAAGAGGTGGCTTTAGGCCATAGACAGTAGGGATGGGCGAACAGATCGCGGTTCGGGTTCGGCCGTTCGGTTCGAATTTGTTCGGTTCGTTTGCCGAGTTCGGGTTTGGATGTTCAGTTCGTTCATCCGAACAGGCTGTTCGGTTAGGACGTTCGGTTCGGCCGTTCGGGAAGTGTTGTTATGGGTTTTTTTTTGTTCTTTATATGTTTTTTTGGTTTTTTATTGGGTTTTCTTTTGTTCTTTATTTGGTTTTTTGGTTTTTATATGGGGTTTTCTTATTTTTTTTAATCTAATATTATATATATCTGTCTACACTAAATCTAACCGCTATTAACTATTCTAAATGCTATGAAGTAAATGGATTATCTAATAAGTACACAGACCTACTCCTACAAACACTAAAACTAAATCACTAACGCTATCTCTATCACTAAGGTAACTCCTACAACTGTCTTCATCTATCTATCTATCCCCCCCATCCCATATCCATATCCATATATATATATGTATCCATATATATATATGGATATATATATATATGGATATATATACATCCATATATCCATATATATGGATATATATATGGATATATATGGATATATATACATCCAATATATATGGGATGGGGGGGAATCTTCACAAATAGAAGAGGAGTCTGTAGTGAAATACATACATTACATACTCAATGAGTCTGTACAGTGCATAACACAAGGTTTCAGTTTATGGTTTAAGTTTCATTTCATTACAAAAGTGAAATGAAACTTAAAGCAATCTAAAAATCCTACTCAACACCTGCTGTTCAGGAACAGTGACTAGCTCAGAAGGTGTTGGGAAGTGGGGAGGCAGATAATTAGTTTTGTTTCTTGCAAGCCTCTCCACCCCTGGTGCCTGGAAGTCTGCTCCTCAGTGACTGACACCTCCCTGTAATGTTTGACCTTCCAGTGAGCCTTTTTTTGGCACCCGAACTCATCCAAACGCGATCCGAACTGACCGAACTGTTCGGCCATTTCGCCATTTGGTGTTCAGTTTGTTCGGTATGTTCGTGTTCGGTCATCCGAACAGTTCGAGTTCGGGCCGAACTCCGAACTTCTGAACTGCGTTCACCCATCCCTAATAGACAGCTTCTCCTTAATTTTGGTAGCTGTGCCAGCTTCAACAGGAGGTAAATCACCAGCCTCTGATCTCTTGTACCCTTTGGGAATGCTCCCCAAACTGGGCTACAGGAGACCGTTTGTATTTCACTGCCACTGAGTGTGCTTCCAGTTCCTATACACCTCACCCTTCTTGCTTGCAAATCTCTGTACGAGTAGGAGCTGCTCCCTTATTTAATGGTGTTAAACAAAAAAATAACCACCATGGCTGTATGTTCTGTCCATGTTCTCCACACATGCATGTTTAGAGTGTCAAAACTCTTAAACAGTCAGCCGTCAGCATGTTGTTTTGTTTTTCTTTTAATTTTGGTTTGCCATGCGCTGCTGCCCCCTCCCTTGGCAGTATCCCATGTATCCAGGCATGGTCCTGGCACTGTGCCCTCCCCTTCACAGTCGTGGGCCCCCCTGAGAAGTTGAAGCAACACTGCTGTTTCTGTCATTTCTGGGCCGTAATTTCTGCCACCGTACCTGTGGGCACTGACCCCGCCCACCCCCACCACATACAGCAGTACAATGATGACAGCAGGTTTATAGTGATGTATTTTTATTTAGGACTGGCAGCAGAGTACTGGCACCAGAATGAAGGGGAAAAAATAAAAGAAACCAATGCTCTGGTATTGAGCTTGACTTGCTGGTTGTTGTGCACCCAGTTCAAAACCCTATCTCCCATGGCTGCACTATCACCACTTGGTTTCCTGTGTTTCAATTCTGTTTTATGCACCATATCAATACAATCACCAATGTGCACCTTGAACCCTCTCTTGTTCAATAGTCATGTGATCATACAGAATACATTTTAAAAAAATCTATTCGTTGTGAACAAGTCATGCAAGCCAGCAAAGTCCCAAAGGTCTTGCAGTGCCCTCCTCCCTGCTGTCATCTATGGTCCTGGTGTCCCCATTTCCATCATCTCCCACTCTTGTTACCTGTAATACCACTACCCACTCCATGCAGTCCATGTACTCCCTTTGGTATTCCCTCACTGTCGTCTAGCTTGAGCTCAGGTAGAATGGGTCCAAAGGACCAAGCTCCTTTAAGGCATGCTTCATTCACCATGGCCAGATTGCACACTTCCACGAGAATGACGGTCTCGTTCAGGGCTTCATCACCTGTCCCTTTCTGTTTTCCCTCCCCTCCCTCTGACACCCTTCTCAGCTTGAGTTTCTGAGCATGCAGCTTGCAGTCTGTCGGCCATGTCCCTCTACACCTCCACCCTCATCCAAATGTCACAAACAGCCATGGTTTCTATTGAGATCCAGTTCCTAAGCGCGCTATACCCAGGGCGCCCACAACACTGCCTCACATCATTCCATTATACTTGGTTTGGCATGTCCTGGACCAACCACTGATTGGACAGTGGGTATGCAAAAGGGTCCAGGGAAGAATGGCATCTGTTGTAAACTGTTACTTTCAGGTAGGGGCCTATGTGTGACGTCTTATCACTATCCCAGGAAACAACATATTAGAGGGCACCTGACACTTGATCCTGGCTCCCCCATAAATTCCTCTACTGCCCTGCCCCACACTGTTCCTGAGACCACCCAGCAGCCATGGCAACCCTACATGATTATTTGGTGCTCGTTGAAGCCAATCTGGCCTTTCACTACATGGGCATGCAAGTGAGGGATGCAATGCATCGTGTGACAAGGCATGCATTGCATTGCTTTCTGGTCATGTTTGGGAAAGCACTACCACACTCTGTAACTGTTCATAGGACTGCATGCTTCAGGAAATGTCAGGCACCACTGTCTCCGCTGCTGTCGATGGGCACAGCACAGCATCTGCTATGCCAAGGCTGCCATCAGTGAAAGCAGATGGGTGTTCCAGACCTTCACCCAGCAGAGGGCCCGCCTCACTGATGCAATCACATGGACCATCGATTATGTACCACAGTTTGCACCCACAGGCCACCTACTCTGGGTGAAGTCACAGAGTTCAGGTTGGTGGGAGACTGTCATGGCCATGTGGAAAAACACTTGCTGGATCAAGAACTTCCACATGCCACAATTCTCCTGGAGCTGGCTGAAATTCTCTGATCTAGAAAAATGTGCCGACCCCAATCCCCATGGGGAAGCAAGTGGTGATTACAGTTTGGAAGTTTGCGACCATGGACAGATGCCGCTCAGTGGCACAGCAATTCTGAGTGGGGACAAGCACCATGAGAGTCACTGTCTTGGAATTTGCAAGTGCCATCATGGATATCTTGCTTCACTGCGTGGCGCAGTTCATGGAGAAAGAGGCAGTCATGGGAGGTTTTGACCAAATAAGCTTTCTGAACTGCATCAGTACCACTGATGGCAGCCACATTGCCATCATCCATTCTCCGCACAGCAAGGATGAGTACCTGAACAGAAATGGGTACTTCTCTGTGATGCTGCAAGCTGTGGATCACAGGGCTCATTTTGTGGATGTGTTGAAAAACCACGACACCCACATCTTCAAGCAGTCCCCATTTTTTTGCCCACATGTATGCCGGTGACTTTGGGCCAAGGAGCAGTTCTGTTATTGAGGGAGTGCATATGCTTGGGGACCCAGCCTATCCTCTAAAGCCATAGCTCATCAAAGCATATGTGGTAGCCAGGACCCCAGAGTAGAAAATGTTCAACCAACAGCTCAGCTCCTCCCATTATGTTGTAGAATGGGCATTAAGGCTTCTAAAGCACTGCTAGCAGACTGTGGCACCAACAGCAGACTTTCAGCTGGACTGCGTGCCTCTGCTGACCATGAGTGCTGCACAACCTTTATGAAACTAATGGGGAGGCCTTCCACTATCTACCTCCCTGTGCCCAGGTCTTGGTGCCCCTGTTTTTTGTACATTCCAAGAGAACAGAGCTATGCATAGCATACAAGATAATGGACAATTTGTGCCACCACATCAACCAGCGTGCAAAGCCCACTGATGAACAATCATAATAAAAGGTTTCCTTTTGTTGCAGGATATGTTGGGTCTATAATTATCATTATTAGTAAGTATTTACATAGCGCAAGCAACGTACCTGGCGCTTTAAAAAGTAATGGAATAGACACGGTCCCTGCCCTAGGGCATACAATCTGAGAGATGGGGGGTGGGGGGTAGAGACAAAGGAAGGGGAACAGAGGGAGAGACAAGGGGTGTAACATTCACGAAGTTGCGAGGTCCCAGGTGCACGTGTTTGGCTTGGTTACATCGAGAATGATGGCTGGCTGGTCCCTGTGGTGAGGATATGAGTACACAGACCTTAGGTAACAGATTGTACTGAATGGAGGGTATCAGCAGGAGTCAGGTGAGGGGAGTAAGGAGTCGGGGAGAGCAGAGCGGAAAAGGTGGGTCTTGAGGAGGGATTTGAAGGTATGAAGGGAGGGGGCGAGGTGGATGAGGGCAGGGAGGGAGTTTCAGGTGTGGAGGGCAGCTAGGGAGAAGGAACGAACGCTATTAGGGGAGGTGTGGGAGGGTGAGATTGGGGACAGAGGAGGAGTGGAGTTCACGGACCGGAGTATGGAGGGAAATTAGCACAGAGAGGTAGGGGGGAGCAAGGTTGTGAAGAACATTATAGCTGAAGACTAGGAGCTTGTGCAGGATTCATTCAGGAAGGGGGAGCCAGTGAAGAGAGGCGAGGAGGGGATGTAAGTAAGTGGTCGAAGCGATGGACGAGGTGGATCACCCTGGCAGCAGAGTTTTGGATGGAGATAATGGGAGAAAGGTGAGAACGGTGGAAGCCAGTGAGAAGGAGGTTACAGTAATCGAGGCGAGAGATGACCAGGGCGTGAACAAGGGTTTTGGCAGAGGAGACAGAGAAAAGGGCAAATCTTAGCAATATTATGGAGGGAGAAGCAACAGGATTTGGCAACAGAGTCAATGTAGGATTTAAAAGAAAGGGGTGAGTCAAAGATGAAGCCTAAGCTGTGGGACTGGGGGATGAGAAGGATGATGACTCCATTGATAAGGATCAACAGGGAAGAGGGAGAGGAAGGATGAGGGGGGAAGATAAGGAGTTCAGTTTTAGACATGTTGAGCTTGAGTTGACGTTGAGACATATAGGTAGAGATGTCTCTAGCATATTCTCTAGTGAGATGGGTCTGGTGTATTACTTGTCAGGTTTGTCTGGCTTTCACGGGCTTGTTCCAGAGAACTATCTTTCCCTGACCTGCCCATCCCCCGCCCACCTGGTCTGCTTCAGCCACAGCAGCCATGCACATCCTGCACGGACTGCCCCAAGACAAAGGCACCATGAGCCCCTCCCCACCCATGCAGCAAGGCCCTGCCCAGCTCACACCCCACCTGCCCAGGCAGCTTCCCCAGCCCCCTAGTAATGTAGTAGAAAAGAAACATCTTCCATTGTATAAAAAAGAGAAAACTTTATTAAATTAAAAAATGTATTTTGTTTGACCTTCACCTGCAGACTGACTGCCATGACAGCCACTCCTTTGACCTAGACTTATTGAAAAACTGATTTCTCTTGGATCTCTTCTTTGACACCCTTTCTGTCTCTGACCATCACCTTGCTTCATTCTATCTTTCCCACTTATCCCCTCCCACTTCCTCAACCTCTCGCTCTTTCCGTGACCTTCAATCTGTCTTCTCTACAACCTTCCCGGCCTCTGCTGTCTCCGCCTTCAACTCATCCCTTTCTTCCACCCTTGACTCCCTTGCTCCCCTCTTGTGCTGTCCTATTGTTGCATAAAGCCCCATCCTTGGCTCATTCCTACCATCCACCACCTCCAATCCTGCTCTCAAGCTACCGAGCACCTCTGGCAGAAGTCTCATGAGTTCACTGACTTCCCCCACTTTCAGTTTGTGCTTTTTATGCATTTAGTGATGCCCTTTCCCTGGCTAAAGACCGCTATTACTCCACATTAATCAAATCTCACTCCTGTTTTGAGCCTCTTTGATGATCGGGGGGTGCCAACACTGGTTTTAAAAAATGCGCATTATTTTAAAAACACATTCAAAATGGTTTGAACTTTTACACGATCGTGGCAAATGCGCATTTAAAACGGTTTAGGTGTTTAAACGAGCATGAAAACATGCACATTTTATTTATTTTTTTACCAACCATGCACAAATTTGTCTCGTCTAAAAGCTCCCCAAGACCGAATTCCTCAGCTCCCCCCCCCAAAAAAAACCAACATTTCCCTCCTACTTCCCTCTCAATTTCCATTGAGAAAGTCACTATCTGACCGGTCCCTCAGGCGTGTAGCCTGGGATTCATCTTTGACTCCTCCCTCTCCTTTACGTCTCCGATCCAGGCAGTTTCTAAATCCTGTCGCTTTGCTCTGTATAATATTGCTAAAATCTGACCCTGCCTTACTGTTGCAACCACAAAACCCCTCGTCCATGCTCTCATCCTCTCCCGCCTTGACCACTGTAACTTTCTGCTTACTGGCCTCCCCTGCTGATCTCACCTCCCTTATTTCCGTTCAGTTCTCTGCAGCCAAAATCATCCACCTTGCCCATCACTTTGACCACGTTCAGCCCCTTCTCCCTGCCCTACACTGGCTCCCTCTACATGAACATATTCAGCACAAGATCCTGGTCTTCACCTTCAAGGCTCTTCATGGCCTTGCTCCCCCATATCTCTCTGCTCTTGTATCCAGACACACTTCTGCCTGGGAGCTTCGCTCCTCCTCTTCCCCCACCCTCATGTGCTCATGACCCCCTTGCTTGTCTAAACATTTGCGCCAATTCTCCCACGCTGTCCCTTATACCTGGAACTCCCTCTCTGGATACATTCGCTCTGCTCCCTCCCTCCCAACTTTCAAATCCCTCCTGTAAACCCACCTCTTCCATCAGGCTTTCCCTAGCTTGTCATGAGTGAAACAGTATCCTGTCCCTCCTCACTCAGAGTCAGAATCTAGTTCCCTGTAAGTGAAGCACGTGCACCTGCAAACTTCTCAACCTCATGAACGTACTCTTGTCTTTCCCAGTGTTCGCCTCTCCCATGTCTCCTCCTCCCTTGTCTCTTAGATTGTAAGCCCCTTGGGGGTAGGGACCTGTCTATAACTATTGATTGTACAGCGGCCGGTACATCTCCGGCGCTATATAAATTAATGAAGTAAATCTAATAATAAAATAATAAATAATAAATTAAATAAATAAATTAAATAATAATAATAATAAATAGCTGCACCTGTTACCAATCTCTAAAGCTAGCATAAATAATCAATTATTTCTGCCCACTTTTTTATTAGTCTTACTGGGTAACTGACACAGGAATGGCTGCAGTGAGCGGAGCAGGAGAAGCACACCTTTCCTCCTCTTGTGGCCCAACACTGGCCATTGCTGAGGCCAGAGGTATGTGTAGCTGGGGCAGGGCAAGATCCCCTGTTGAGAAAAGGAAACTGAAACTGACGCAGTAAGCACCATGCTAGCACTCCACCCCAACCCCGCCCAGCACTGGATGCTCTCCACTCAGAAAAAAATTGATGCTGTCCACTCATTGAAATAAGAGTGGGATCCTGGTCCTCTGTGTTTGCAATGAGCACACCCAGTTATGGCTGGAAAATGGTTGGCTGTCCAGTTGCAGGAGGTACATTGTTAGAGTCACAGCCCAGTCATCAGTCACAGCTGGCTGGATCACCATTTCTGTCTCAGCAGCAGCGGCAAGAACTGGCTTGGTAGACAATGGGACTTGTACTGGTTGTCTCAGTCTGCAGACGGCCAGCTATCCTCCTTGTAGTCCATGGGAAGTGGATAGCAGGGGGGGCCTTTCCAGCCACCTGCTTACAGCCATAAGCTAATGCCATCCTGTAAAGCCTCAATGCAACAATGGCCCCATCAATGCAGAGAAAATGGTTAAGGAGCTCAAAATACTGGGGTGGTTTGCCAGCTGTGTCCTGAGGTCAAGTTGATGTTGTGGATCCCCTTGTACCAATGACTGAGGTCTTTTGCACGCTGCCAGCACTAGTCCATGTCCCTCTTGTAGCCCAGGCTCTGCATCTGTGTTGTGATTGCCTTTGTTGCAGTATCATTTCATGAGGCTGGTCTGGACTTTCTTATTGCCCCACAGCCTAATAAATGCCTTGGTTTCCTCAACCCTCCAGGGGACTCCATGCTGTCATGTTGAGATGGGGCAGCCGCACCGTGATACGTTAGTAGCAGTGGTCTTAGTAGTTGCCTGGCTGTCAGTTGGATACATTCCAGCAGTGATAGCCAACCTTCAAAAATTGTACTGTACAATACAGCAGCTAGGGAAGAGCAAGCAGTTGGGCCCAATCCCTGTCAATGCTGAGCACGGAAAATGTATTTTTAAAAATGGTACTGTGCATTCAAGGTGACCGTTACATTGGCATGACATGTGCAGCATGACAAAGAAGTGTCACTGGAAGTTGCCACTCCATGGAATGCCATTTGCATGTCTGATCTCCCCCGTGCATGGGTGACCACACAACCTATTAAATAAATGGTGCACACACGAGTTCAAGGACCAGCAAGGATTAGAAAGGAGTCACCTGCACAGTGTTCCCCACATTTCAAAATATGACATTGTGTATGGAGACACAGACACGTGGAGTGAACACTGACAGCCTATTAAACAGCCATGTGAACCCTCACCTATGAGAGTTATTGTTTTGCTTGTTATCACCCTTAGAAATAAGCTAAGAAAGGTGGTACAAGAGCACAGTGAAGAATACATCCAGGCCTCTCAGTCCCAGTACCACTGCTGCTGATGCATCCTGACAAACAGTGATGGTATTACTGGGCAATATGCAAAGATTTTCTCTAGTAGCTGATTTGAAAAGCCTAATGAGTGATTGCTTAAGTAGTTCAAGTGTGGGAGAGCTTTGAAGAGAAAATATGCAGACCACGCATTTAACTCTGTCTTGTGGAAGGGATGTTGCTAGATGTGTATAGATTGGCTTCAGGTTTTAAAATTTACATTTCAAAACTTTTTAAAGGAATGGGTAGACCCAGGGTTTTGAGTGTAAAGAGGATGGACCTGCCCCCCTTCCCTCTCCTCCTCCTAGCTTGGACTGTTGTTACTCCATGAAACCAACTGAATTTCTGATGTGAATCCATGTACTCTGAGTGAGAGCACACACCCTTCTCTCTCTCTCTCTCTCTCTCATACACACCCACCCCAGTCAAAACATGTTCCTGCTTGACAAATCATGGGTGGAGTGACTAGCCTCCATGGTGAGATGTTCAGGGAGATTATCTCCAGACACAGGTCTTACAAGGCTCCCACACTTGCCAGCAGACTGATGACCAGTGACAACCGGTGCCAGTCACTGCACCGTCTCTCTCTCACTGACTCATGCACACACTCACATCAGTGACAGGGGAACCTTCAGGATACACTGACAGGGGAACCTTCAGGATGACAGGATGCTGGGCTCAATGGATCACTGACTTGACCCAGTATGGCACTTCTTTTATCACCTTCACCCCCACAAGGCCTGACCAGCATCACAGGGAAACAGGACAGTTTTGTGGGATTATTTAAACTCATTTTTTTCATTATGTCAATTTCCCATTAAAATTGTGGGAATTTTTGTTTGTTGGTTGGTTGGCTTGGTAAGGGTTTTTTTTGTGCTTCATTTTAAAAATGACTCCTAGAAGCTTTTCCATTTTTTGTTTATAAAAAACGGGGAGGGACATTTTAGTCCCTTCCCAAAATGATTACCCAAAAAATTCCAGTTTTTGCAAATCTTTTTTAAAAAGTTGGAAAATTTAATACAACTGTGATCCTTTTTTGTAGAAATCTTCCTTTTTAACCAAAAGTCTTTTTTGGGTCAAAATTAATCTAGCAGCTTTTAGCCCCAATTGCCCTCCGCCTGATAATTGTGGCGGGGCGGTTGTCGCGCTCCCCGCTCCTAGGTGAATGGGCGGGATGCAAATGAGCCTCCCAGAAGCACTGCCTGCAGTGCATTGCAGCAAGGTCCCCCCGAGCGTGTCGGCGAGGGTTTCCCTGGCAACCCTCGCTGAGCGCGCGAAGAACTCCCTCACCGATTGGCTGCTGGAACCACGTGGTGGTCAGCAGTACCAGCAACGCGTTCCCTGCTCAGTCCAGGGCGAGCAGGGAACGGAGCAGCACCCACCCACCCACCTCTCCCTTATACTGTGGTTTTTGAACTGGTCACATAGTATGGGCAAGGAAGGAATTTTTGACAAGGAAATTTGGTCAGATGGCCTCTTGTTTGTTTTTGCCTTCCTTACAGTATGGGATTAATTCGATAGGCCAATAGTTTGGTGTGGTGCATGTGCTCGATTTGTAAATGTTTATTATATATGAAAGAAATTGTTGCACCCTTGGGCGGGGGTCCAGTATCGTTTCTGATAGGGTAAGTAAACATAGGGGTCATCTCCTTAAGAGATGGGGAAGGCACGCTCAAACGTAATTGCAGGGTGTGGCATGCGTAGCTGGGCTTTCCCTGGGAAGGGGTGACCTGGAACAGTGGTAGGGCATTGTATGGCCCCCCAACGACAGGCATCCAAAATCCTTACTCATAGTCCGAAAGGATTAAGTCCCCGTTGGCCACGCGGTAAGTGCTGGACGATGGGGAGACGTTATTGTTGGGGGGAGGTTATCGAGAGTACATCGAGACCTCCCCCGCAGTTTAAAGTTTGAAATGAGTTACTGTTTGATACTGGACCCTGAATCGCAATAGGCGATGTCACTCCCTCACCTATTCAATTTGATTGATTTTGGATCAATGAAGGGTGTGGCCTTGTTAACTCCATACTATGGTGTCCTGTCTCATTCATAGGGGTGCGCCGACAACAAGACATGAGTTCCCTTGGACTCACTCCCTCTGGCTGTCAAACTGAGTACCCTCCAGCACACTGCCTGCTTTTACACAATCCTAATTCTGGCATTAACCCCTCTAAATCCAGATTGTAGTTGAGCGTGTGAATTGCCATGATGGCTTAAATCACATCCGCTTCCTGTTTTTTAACTCCTGTTTCCTGGTTTTATTCTGGCATTGTTCAAAGTGATTTTCAAGGATTTATCTACTTCAGCATGAAAAAAGCTGTAACAAAATGCTACCCATGCTGCCTCCTAATCCACTCTGAACCTACAGCGGAGGCAATCCATCACACCCATCCACTTCAGGGACCCATGACAGCAAGTGACATAGACACAGCAAGGACGTTGGGAGGAGAGGGGCTCACAGCTGTCCATACAGCACCCCGAAATCAAGAGCGGTGGAAGGCTCTGAAAATCAACTGTGCTGTTTGTGTGGCAGAATGCAGTTCCCTCAGCTCTCTACACAAATACAGAATCCCCTCTGGAAATCTATTTCCTGGTCTATTAATGACAAGACTGATGTGCTAGCAGAGGCATTCTCCTCCTGGTCAGAGTTCCTCAAGGCACTGAAATTCAACTGTGCAGCACCATGGAATTGATGCAGTCCTCCTTGTGACTCTCATATCAGAATAAGTGTTTACACGACCAATCTGGACTAGTGCTTATTCCGGAGTATTAATTATTGTGTAAATAGTTACTCTTGAATGACAACTCTGGAATTACAGCTACTTCGGAATATCTCTGTACATGTAAAAACAGCCACTGCCACAAGGGGCATCACACCAGCATTTGGGTATATGCACTAGGGATGGGCGAACAGATCGCGGTTCGGGTTTGGCGGTTCGGTTCGGCTGCGTTCAGTTCGTCCGTTCGGTTCGTCCGTTCGGTTAGTTCGCCGGGTTCGGCCGTTCGGTTCAGTCGTTCAGGAAATGTTGTTATGGGTGTTTTTGTTGTTTTTTATATGGTTGTTTTTTTATTGGGTTTTATATGGTTTTCTTTTGTTTTTTATTTGGTTTTTTGATGGGTTTTTTTATCTAATATTATATCTATCTATCTACACTAAATCTAACTGCTATTAACTATTCTAAATGCTATGAACTAAATGGATTATCTAATAAGTACACAGACCTACTCCTACAAACACTAAAACTAAATCACTAACGCTATCTCTATCACTAAACTAGCTCCTACAACTACTATCCCTAACCTATCTATCTCTATATGGGATGGGGGGTGGAATCACAAACACAAGGTTTCAGTTTAAGGTTTCAGTTTCATTTCAGTACAAAACTGAAATGAAACTTAAAGCAATCTAACAATCCTACTCAACGCCTGCTGTTCAGGAACAGTGACTAGCTCAGAAGGTGTTGGGAAGGGGGGAGGCAGATAGTTTCATTTATTGCAAGCCTCTCCACCCCTGGTGCCTGGAAGTCTGCTCCTCAGTGACTAGTACTACCCCTCCCTGTCACCTTACAGTGAACCTTTTTTTGCCACCCGAACTCACCTGAACATGATCCGAACTGACCGAACTGTTTGGCCATTTAGCCGTTCGGTGTTTGGTTCTGTTCGGTATGTTCGGGTTCATGTTTGCATTCGGTCGTCCGAACAGGCCGAGTTTGGGCCGAACTCCGAACTTCCGAACCGCATTCGCCCATCCCTAATATGCACAGCACCAAGGAAAGCAGAGCCCAGACCAGTGTGATAACAGTCAAAGGTGGAAGGGAGGGGGGCTCCATCTCCATCTTGAGACCTCAAGCTGCATCACTAACCCTTGCTATCAAATACCCACGTTTAATCAAATACCATTGCATATGTGCTCTCTTGCCCATCTGGGTTTCTCTCCTACTGGACCCCACGCAGCCTTGCTCTTGCTCATCTCCACTGCACTTGAAAAGGCAGTAGTGCTACCAGAACTGGTGCCAGAGTTGCCCCAGAGTGGCTACAAGGGACAGCATGACTCTGAAGTCTACAGCCACCATTTGAATTTGCCTGACTGCAGGGAGGTGGTAGTAACCCCACCCCATTCCTCCTGTGGTTGGAAGATTCAGATGCCAACAGGGAGCAGGCTGGTGCAGAGTACAGTCTCCTCTTTAAATTGAGCCCCCCACAACCCCTCAGAGCAGTTTAGGAGGTGGGGATTAAGAGAAGAACCATCCCCTTTGCTCCAAATTCAGAGGAGACACGCTCACTGTGCCTGCCCCCTCATCCATTCCCTCCCTCCAATTTCTAACACTCCTTGCACAGACACAGTAGCTCTATACTCTCTGAAACAATAACTCTGCCTGAGACGTTTGTGACAGGAGAGGAAGGGTGCACCAAGGAGGGGGGAAAGGGGCCTGGAGCTGGGTCTGATACTAAGGTGCTCTTGGGGTCAGTCAGCCTGAGGGAGTGGAGGAGGGATGACCAAAACATGCCTAGCACAATTTGCTCCTCTTGTTCCAAGGCATACAAGCATTCTAGTGACACCCACCCACAACCAACTGGAGGTCCTGAGTGACCTTTCCACACACTTGGGGAGGGAGCGGTTTCCTTGCTTTTGAGGGAGGACAGGCCAGTGCAGCGATCAGCTCTAGAGATTTAGAAAGGGTCTTTCATGCCAGACAATCTCTCCTGTTTTCTGAGACAGGATTACTGAGCCAGCGGCTGAGGAGTAGGATTTGGGGAAGCATTTGATACTTTATCTCATCAAATCTTCCCCTGGGAGTTAATTCTAGGCAGGTTTGTACACAGATCCTGTCACTAATGCTGAATGCTGTAGCTGGAGGACAAGAGGATGGCAACAAATTGAGCGGTGGCAATAGCAGGATTGGGATAGAATTGGCTCAGGACTTAAGATACTGGGTTGCTGGGTGCCTTGGAAATGTCAAAGGCAGCTCAATGGATGGCAGAGCTGGGATCTTTGGGGGTAATCTATACTAATCAGAGGCCCAAGGAGGTACCCTCAGACACTCACAAGGTCACAGGCCGAAATGCCCCTCGGAAAACTCCCTGATGCTGTTGTTGATCAGCACGGGTCTTGAAGACACAGAGTGAGTGGCTCCCAATGATAAGGTGGCCAGATATCCCTTTTTAGGAGGGTCAGTCACACCTGAGGCTTCTTTGCCACACTGTCCCTCAGAGGCTATGCAGGACCATTTAAATATCCCGACTCCACCTCTGAGCAGCAAAATGGGCCCTGGGCAGCTTGACTAGGTTGTGCAAGAGCCATACCCCTGCCAAGTGCCGAGGCCAGACCACATAAAAACTGTGCCACTGCTGGGTAGTACATAGGGTTATCTGGTTTTGGAAACCTCAAAGAGGGACAAGCTTTGTATGCTCCCCCCAACCTGATTTACATAAATATGTATAAATTAACATTAATGAACATAAATGAACTACTCACATGGCTACCATGCAGTTGCTCCTTCCAACATGACACACAACCCCCTTACACACCCACAGATGGGGGACACAGACACAAGTGCTTGCTCTCACACATTAGCGCTCGCTCATCCGGTTTCTCTGGCCATTTTGATATGAGATGCTACCACGCAGGTTGTCCATCCATCTCCCACCCTTCCGAGCACCCATCAGAAGGTGGTGTGGGGTATGTGTGCGCTCCCGTGACCCATGCAGCATCCACCCATGGCAAAAAAGCCAGAGTGCTCTGTGTGGGGGCAGGCAGAATGGTGTGTGGGGACAGGTGCTCACACATCCCCAGCCCATATGAATGGCGGCAGCCAGCCATGACAGCTGAGTGGTCCACCGTTCAGAGGCTCTGTGGGTGGGGAAGGCACAGGGAACCAGACAGGAGTGCTGTGGAGCCCAGCTTCCCCAGCGCTCAGCCAGGACATATTGATATCAGAGGCCAGCCTGGTGTGCTTCCCCCTGGGCCACGGCAGGGGAAGTGTGTGGAGGCTGCTGGGGTACCCACCCAGGGAGCCACCCATTTGAACCCCTCCCCACTCACTTCATGCGGGGTGGGTGCTTCGCAACCATCCCACGCAGCGGAAACAGACCCACTCCCAGCTGTGCTCATTTTAAAATGGCCTCGCTTTTTTTTACACACGCACATGCACGCTATGGTACAGGTTATTCCATGCTTCATCCCCTCAGAGCATGGAAGCAAGAAGCGATTGTCAACAGAGGATTGTGGGATGACTGGAGGAGAGTGAATGTGTGGAATTTTTATCCATATAGTGGTTAGACAGAGAGCTTTCCGATGTGCATAAATGCACAGAAAAGCCCCCGATTTGCCTCCACAAGAAGCAAATCAGGCGTGGCTTTCATCACGTGGAAAAACAAAGGCATGTGGCTTTGGCAGCGATCATGCAGGGGATGCAAAGTCTGAAATCCAGCTTTGCATCCCCGCATAATCGCTGCCAAAGCCACACGGCTTTGCTTTTCCACATGATAAAAGCCACGCCTGATTTGCTTCTCACAGTTTCTCGTGGAGGCAAATCGGGGGCTTTTCTGTGCATTTGTGTACGTTGGAAAGTGCCCATAGTTGCTCTCCTCACTACCTCATGGCACTGTGAAGGGAAGCTACTGTGAAGTACTGTCCCTCATGTCACATTTTAATGATCCAGGGCTACAGCTACTGCGTAATACAGCACATCTGAACAGCCTATTCTCTGTGTGGGCTCCAGCACTAACACAGATCTACCACTGAAGCAGGGCCAGCAGTGCAGAGTCCACCCAAAGAACCAGCAGTCCAAGAAGTGATCCCTGCCTGGATACCGGCCCCTAATGGTGGGTGCCAAGAGGGGATTCCTCATAGCTGGTGACAGTGACACGCTTGTGTCTTAAGAGGCCCCATTATAATGGTGACTAACATCTAAGCATTGCACAGAGGTAAAGATCCAGTTCCTGCTGGGATGAGCTCATTTTCTATTTCTTTCACAATAGACAATTACAGAAATAGGGAAGCTCGAGCCTGGGAGCAAATGTGGCCTGTGGCTAGATTTTATTTGGCTCCTTTTTCAATTCCTGGATCTGGCCCTTGGTTCTGTTTCCTACCGCCAAACACTGAAAAACTGAGCTCAGGATAAGGAAACAGAGATAAGAGCAGGCACACAAGGACAAGGGATAGATCCATGGCACAGACCCATGATCTGGACTCTCCACTTTCACCCCTCAAGCACACCCATCCCCAAATTCTGTGTGGCCCTCGGAGCTTGTACTAATTTTTAAAGTGGCCCCCAGGAGGGAAACAACTCCCCACCCTTGGACTATTGTAAAGGGCTTTATCTATTTTAGTCCCCACCATTTTATCAAAAGTCTCCCAATCATTAAATTTAATTAACCCCTAAAATCCTGACAACTGTGGCAGAACTGCAAGATCTGACAAGTCTGTGTGCAGGAGTATGCGGGCTGCTGTGCTCCCTGATGTTGGCGTGCCTGGATCCCAGCCCTGTAAAACATTCAGGAGTGAGGTTCCTGGCCATCCCCAATCTAAAGCACTGCTGTGCCCCTTCTTTTTATGTCTTTCTGGCAACCTTGTGGGGCTGGGAACTGCTTTGAAATCCCCCAGATCCAGGTTGTTTCCACCCTGCCCCTGGGGGTTGATGTCCTGTGTTTGCCTCTGTGCTCACTAGGGGTGGGCGTGCCGGTAAATCTGGTATCCGATAATGCCGGTACTGGGCGTACTGGCACTATCGGATTCAACCCGGTAAATCCGGTCCCGTTACCGGATTCCGGGTACTGGATTTTTTTTACATTGCAGCCATTTAAATGAATGGCTGCAATGTAAAAGTCCCACCCAAAAAGTAAAAATGTAAACCCTCCCCGAGTTCAAGCTGCGCGGGTGGAAGGGGGGACACCCCCCACCCACCCTGCCCAGCCTGGATTTTTTTTTAAAAAAGAGCTCCCCCGCCAGCACCAGCGGCCGCAGCATCCCCGCAGCCGCCGGTAAGTATTGACCCGATCCCTGGGGGGGGTTTAACACCCCCCCCAGGGATCACCCCTACTACAAGCTCCCACTGTAGGTAGGTACCTTTTACTTTAGTTTTCAGCTGCTGGGCTCCGGGTGTGGCGGCGGGCGGTCCGGGGGCCTCAGCGCCGGCTGTGGCTGCCGGCGTCAGAGACACTCTAGGCCTTCCGGGGAAACCCGGAAGTTCCCCGGAAGGCCTAGAGCGTCTCTGA
>QEPC01000409.1:889003-918667 GCA_003113815.1 Sphenodon punctatus
AGGTTGTGAAGAGCTTTATAGGTGAAGACTAGGAGCTTGTGCAGGATTCGTTCAGGAAGGGGAAGCCAGTGAAGCGAAGAGAGGAGGGGCTGCACATGGTCGAAGCGACTGGCGAATGTTTCTTAACATAACATATTATTAGATTGCAAGCCTGAGGCAGGAGGAAAGGGACCCCCCCCCCTTTCCCTTATCTCACTTAGAATGAAAGCCCCAGGAAGGCGGACAGGGAACCCCCACCCCTTATCTCTCTGTGAATGAAAGCCCCAGGCAGGGGGAAAGGGGACCTGTTTTCTCCCTTATCTCTATTAGAATGAAACCCCCAGGAAGGAGGGAAGGTAGAGCAAGGCAGAGGAAATGCTGCCCCGTCTTCCAGGATGCCTTTTCTAGTTCTGACCCCGCCCTCTGCCTCTAGCTACACCATGCTCAGAAGGAGAGGAATTTGGAGCAACACTTGAGAACGGGAGCTGGCACTGAGTGCGGTATCCACGCTGTTCTTCTGGGCAGCTCGTCTCAAGCGCCGCCCTCCACTTCTAACCATGCCGTGCTCTGAAGTGAAGGGGTTTGGAGAACCCTGGAGATATCAGCGTGGCAGTCAGTGCTGACTGCAGTCTCCGCACCGCTCTTCTCGATGGCACTTTTCTTCTCTGGGGGGAGTCGGAGGCGGCTCCTCCAGTGTTTTTTAGGCAAAAGTCATGGAAAAGCTGTAAAAGTCACAGTGAGAGGGAAAATTCACTGAAAATATGACCCCTGTCACTACCATGACTAAATCTTAGCCTTGCTAATAGCCATTGATGGGCATGTTGTCCATTTAAACCCAGTTATGTTATTGACTTTCAAAACATTTCCTGGCAACGAGTCCCACATGTTAGTTGTGCATTGTGTGAAAAAGTGTTTCCTTTTGATTGTTTCAACCCTACTCCTTTTAAAATTCTTTGGTGCCCCTTTGTTCTAGCATTATGAACACTGGAAATTGCAATCTATTCAATTAGCATAGGAAGCCCACCCGTTTGTGTGTGGCTAACACAAATCTTTCAGAAGGGTGATACCCTGGGCAGCCTGTTTTAACTACCCTCACTTTTGTTTTTGTTTTAAATACATTATTTTTAATTGGAATGTGTTTGGTTCTAGCTCTCAGACACTGGATCCCTCTGCCAGATTTTAGCCCCTGCTTCTTTTTGCCCTTGGAAGGTGCTTATCTACTGTAATCAAACTGGCACTTATCTACTCCAAGGTTAATTTAGATAGATTTGCCTCCTCCAGTCTCTTGCTTTCCAGTTTGTTTTCTAGCCTCCAAGTCATTCTCCTAGCTCTTCTCTGCAGCCTCTCCAACTTTCCCAAATCACACTTTCAAAGGTTTCATAAATCCCCTGCTGCTGAAGACAGAAGAATTCCAAGGTCACTTTCTAGTCCTCCTGCATGAAAGGAAAAATATTAAAATGTGTCTGCAGTGTGCCTCCAGCTCAGCAACACAAGGCAAAGACCAAGAACCCGTGTGGGATTGGTATTTTTAAGACGATTTCATGAGCTTGAGTCCATATCGCAGAGCAAGGATGAAGAACCTCAGGCCAAGGGGATAAATGCAGCCTGCAGCATATTTTTATTTGACCCCTTTCTAGTTCTTGCATCTGGCCTGTAGATCCAGTTCCTTTCATCCAGTGGATGATCCAACCACTGGAACACTGAACTCAGGGGAAGGAAGCATAGATGAGGACATGCACACAAGGGTAGAGGACAGATCCACGATCCATAAGTGCACGCCTGACCCCAACTTCTTTGCAGCCCTCAGGGCTCGTACTAATTTTCAAAGTGGCCTCTGGGAAGCAAAATACTTCCACACCTTTGCCGGAGAGGCTCTGTCGCCCTTTAATTAGTTTATGGAGACTCTCTAGAGGTTGGCTGTATGATTGGATAGGGGAACGGTAAACCTGCTCCCTGCCAAGAATAATGCAGATGCCCTAGACTGCAATTTGACACTGAAGTTTCTAAGCTCACCACGGAGGATACCCCTCACTGAAGACATTAGAACTACAGGTGGCTGGAGCCACCTTAGGGCCCAATTCATGTACTGGTCTGTCTCAAGAATGGATACAATGGGACCCCTGCCACCAGCTCTGCACTTGTGTAAGCAATGGCACAGGGTGCAAGGTATTGGTGAACTGAGTTCTTAATCTCTGACTTTCCAGCCTGGGTGAGAGGATTTCTTTAAAAGGATGTCCCAAAATGGGGATCAAGGCATTGTTTTTCTCCACACAAGCTCCATGGGCCAAACAGAGATGGACTTTGCCAGATGCTGCTGTGAGCTACTTCAGGCAATCCACTAAAGTCTGTGCAGTACTTCTGCACTGATCTGGATTCAGAAAGAACACATTTTGCATGGCAGATTTGAATGGCTTTAAAAAACAGCCCATTGTTTGCCAGTGGGGAAGAGGGAATGGATTTGCATTTTTTGTTCTCTCTGCTCTTTGAAAACTTCCACACCTGTTACCTGCACAGGGCAGTGGCAGGTTAACTCTGACCTTGTTTAAACCTAATTTAGTAAGTAATTTAGTAATTAAGTGGGAATTTATGAAGTACGAATACTGAGCTCCAGGTTTCTTGGTCTGCTCCCCCTGGCAAGATATTCAAGGCAGAGCAGAGCACTCCCACTGGATCAGTCTCCAAAACTAGCAAGGTGAATTATGAGAGAGAAGTGAAAAAGAGTTTAGCAAGAAACAGGGGCAAGGCGGGGGTATTCTCATGTGGCAGCTGCTGCAGCCGGACAGCAATTTTGCTAGGGAAAGCTTTATAGGGCGCTCACAGAGGGCTGGGTCTGTGAAAAGCCCTAGTAGTGTTCCCTCTGTCCCATGTGCTCTTTCTGCATCGGGATCAGTGCAGAGGTATTGCAGACTTTAGTTTTTTGGCTGCAGTAGCTGACGGCAGCATCCGTCAGAGTCCATCTCTGTTTGGCCCATGGGACTTGTGGGGAGGAAAACAATGCCTTGGTTTACATTTTGGGGCATCCTTTTAAAGAAATCCTCCCACCCAGTAATGTCCAAATAGGCAGGAAAGGCAGAAATTAAGGGCTCAGTTCACTAACTCCTTTACACAAGTGCAGAGCTGGTGGCAGGGCTCACATTGTGTCCCGCTCTTATCTGACCTGGGACCATGAGACAAAATGTCTTGACAGGAACCTGTACTGCCTCCAGGGTAGCAGGCCTGATTAGGGTGTAAACATGGGACAGGGGGGACATAACCTCCTTCTGAGTTTGAGGTGTATGGACTGCCCACTGGTGCTGTGTCCCCCATGCTAGTACAATGGCCACTGCTACAGGGGACCCGAGGTAGAAACTGCACCCTACACCATTCTGCCTCCCACTGGCAGACAGATGAGGGGCTGGAGCTGCCACCATTTCTCCCTGGTGCTGGGTAAATTGAATGCTGGTAACAGAATTGCACTCTGCATGGCAGGTGGGACCTATTGGGTTTGGGGCATAGAGGGCAATCCCCTCCTTTATTTCAGACCTCTATGATCCCTGCCATGGGTTTGCCTCTCATCCTGCTTCATCTCTGCACAAGAGATGGAGGGTTGGGCTACTCTCCTACTTTAGACTGCTGGTCCCAAATATCAGTCTCCTCTCCTTGGAGAGCCAGAGCAGATGAGCGGCTAGGAGCAGTGAGGAAAGTTGCAGCTGTTCTGCTACTTGGGGAGGAGCCCCTAAACCCCCTTGGTTCAGCTCTGCCCTTCATGATTCAACAGGGACCAGGGTGAAGCCAAGGGTCCCACTGCACAGATGCTCCTTTTTCTGATCCCCACGTCTGGATTCAGCTGGCAGGGCCTACAACTTCAGGGAATCTGTTGATTTCAGAACCCCAGTGCCTTTGTAAACAGCCCAGCATTTTGTACAGTGCTGATGTTATACAAAGAAGCTGCACATGTAAATGATTGCAATGGGGCTACAGCCGGTGTCTGCTGGTGCGGCCAGCCTCGCTCCTTGACTTTCAGAAGCAGCCCTGGCTTCTTCAAGGAACTGGGAGGACAATATTAAGGAAAGCTTTTACACGCTTGCCATCTAGCGGGCTCTTTTGTGCTAGACAAAGTTTTTTTTTTGTTAAAGATGTAACAGGAACTTCTCACAAATTAGTTATATCTAAAAACTTCCCTCAAATGGTAGGTGCATAGCAGCTACTTTGCACACGTGTGCACAAACACCCTGCACAAGAGCCACTGCACTCATACTGGGCCAGCGGTGCAGGTAAGAAGGCTGTACATAGCTGTTGTGAGGGCTAAACAGGGCCTTACAACAGCTACATGGAAATCTCCACAGCAATTTTGTGCTGCAAAAGCAGAAGCTGCACTGCTGGTCCCCTCTCCCCCAACTCCCTCTGGAACTAGGGGCAGCAAGAAAAGTGGTGGTAGGGAGGAGGGCCGGCCCCAGGGTTTATGAGGCCATGTGCGAAGTCTTGGTGCAGGGCCTAATTTACATAATTAGGCCCCACCTAATTATGGAAATGTATAAATTTGCAGAAAACCTACTCCCTCTAGACAGAAAGGATTCCCATTCTCCACCCCTCTGAACAACCATGTAGAAGCATGGCCTCCCAACTTCCCCCCCCCAGCTAAGCATCTACCACCATTCCCCAGGAGTGGTTCCACTGCAGGGGCCACCGGGCGGGCAGTGAGGCAGGCACAGAGAGACTGACTGCGTCCACTGCCTTACTGGAGGGGGTGAGCTTAGCCAATCTGGCCTCCAGGGCCTGTTGCTTCCTGCTGCCGGTGCCGTCTGTGCCTTATGCACGCATGCAGTGCGACCAGTCCAGAGGTGCTGCTATCACATGCACAAGACACCCAAAATGCAGCTAGCTTATTAAGTGCATTATGCCATGAAAAGAGATATAACTAGTTCAGTTGTGCCCCCATAATCAGTTCATGCGGCCTACACCTCATAACCAGTTCATTTGCTATTTGCCTGCTCATTGGCTGCTATTTCACTAACTCTTAATGAAGTTATTGCCAACAGGAATACTGTTTTTAAACCCACATCCCATAACCAGTTCATTTGCACCCCATATAATCAATTCACGCTGCCCCCACCCATAACCATTTAATTTGTGCCCATGGGGCAACGTGAACTGATTATATGGGGGCGCAAATGAACTGGTTATGGGATGTGGGTTTAAAAACAGTATTCCTGCTGGCAATAACTTCATTAAGTGTTAGTGAAATAGCAGCCATAATTATCTCAGAACCATATTTGCAGATTTATATTTCAAGACAGAATAGATATTGCTTTACATCCTAAATTCCTACCTAAGATACTATAAATAAGACAGTTGTGAGAATGTGGCCCTTTTTACACAGGCCTCTCCCAGCCATGAACATGCAGATTTCTGTGTGTTCATGGGTAGGGGAACTGTGAACGACAGTGCACGCACCCATGGTGAGTGGGGGTACATGCACGCCCGCTTAACACGCATCCCCGCTCACCCCCCCACTCGTCCCCACGCAAGGAGCAACCGGGGGAAACGGTGGTTACTATGTGGGTCTGGATGAGTGGTGGGTGAGTGGGGGATGCGTGTGCAACCGTGTGCATGCCCCCTCCATGCACTGGCACGCCCACGGACTCCCCACCCCGCAGAGGCATGTAAAAATATCATGTGAGGAGCCACTCAAAGAAGAACAGAAGGTTGCTACCTTGTAAATAAGGTTCTTTGAGATGGGTCCGAACATTCTCACAACACCCACCCTTCCAGCACTGCATGGAATTCTTTTCTTATATTTCTAGAAAGGGTTGGAAGGAACTGTCATTCTGAGGGGGAGAGAGAGCTAGAGGAGCTCGAGACCATCGTGTGGTCTATTATTTGAATAGGGTGAGCATGCACAACCCAGTTGTGAGAATGTTGGAAGTCATCTCGAAGAACCTTCTTTACAAGGCTACAACCTTCTGATCAGCACATGGGGAGGAGCTGTTTGTAAACAAACTTATCTCCCAGTGCCATCCGATGTCCCCCGCTGCTGTTGCTGCAACACTACTAGGAGGGAGAGGCAGGTGAGGGATGGGGTCTGGAGCCAGGGAGGGAAGGAAGAATCACTTATTGGGGGAGAAGCTGGCTGCAGCCTGCTGCCCAGTCAGGCAACTGCCGGACCCCAGCTGGCCTGGTCCACTCTCCACTGTCGCTTCAGGTGCTGCATCAAGTTCCAGTGGCAGGAGCAGCGCCAGTTCCACCCACACTTGTCCTACCACCAGCGCCTCCTGGAACTGGTAAGTCCCCTCCCACATCCAGTAGCTAGAGGCTACCAATGAACAGTTGTGTCTAAAGATTTTTCAAAACCCCAGCTACATGTTCAGAATGGCCGATGCTGGCAACCTTGAACACATAACTGTCCTGAGGTCTTAAACCACCCAGGGAGACCCCTTCCCAACACAAGGCTACTATGGCCTGATCTTGGATCTGTACCAATCCAAAGTGAGAGGGACAGTTTATTTATTTATATTATTTATTATAAATATTTAATAGCCGCCCCCTCATGCCAATGGCATCTCGGGTGGCGTACAACAAATAAAACAATAACATTTTAAAAATCATCAAGAATGTTTAAAACATTTAAAACAGTCCCCAACCACCACTTTTTAACATATCTTAAAATCCCCAAAACATCTCCCCCTCCCTCATCTCCCCTCCCCTCCCCTCTGAAGGTCTGGGTGAACAGCCAGGTCTTGCAGGCTCGACGGAATGCCAGCATTCCTGGGCCAGGCGGGCTTCCTCCAGGAGGGAATTCCAGAGCCGTGGCCTGGCCACCGAGAACGCCCTTTCCATTGTAGGCCCCCGCTTAACACGGGAGACCTCCAGGAAGGCGCCCCCGGCAGACCGAAGGGATCATTCTGAGGCGCAGAGGGTGAGGCGGTCCCCGCGGTATGAAGGGCCCAGACTGTATAAGGCTTTATAGTTCAAAACTAGCATCTTGAATGTGGTTCGGTACACTATAAGCAGCCAGTGCAGAGCGCACAGGTGTTATATGCTCCTGCTGCCCCGACCCCGTAAGGAGACAGGCCGCCACATTCTGCACTAGCTGCAGCCTCCGGACCAGAAACAGGGGAAGCCCCATGTAGAGCGCATTACAGTAGTCCAGCCTCAAGGTGATAAAGGCATGAATGAGGGTGGCCAGGTTGGGCCTGGAAATGTATGGTCGGAGGCTCCGTACCAGATACAGCTGGCAAAATGTGGCTTTAGCCACCGCCTCCACTTGCCGATCCAGATGGAGGTCCGAATCCAACACCATCCCCCAGACTTCGAACCTGCTGGGTTACAGGCGGGCGGACCCCTCCTACCAGAGGAGCCAGCACCTCCCTCGCCCTCCCTACCACCATCACCTCCATCCTATCGGGATTGAGCTTCAGTCTGCTCTGCCGCATCCAATTCGCCATGGCCTCCAAACATTGGGAAAGTAACGAGACAGCAGGACCTGGGTCAGTTGAAAACGAGAGGTACAGCTGAGTATCATCAGCATGTTGGTGACATCGTACCCCAAACACTCTCACAATCGCCCCCAGGGGCTGCATATATACAAATGTTGAACATCCTGCATCCATCTCCCGGCGGTGATCATCCACCAAGGCCACCAACGCTGTCTCAGTACCATAACCGGGGTGGAACCCAGACTGAAAAGGGTCAAGGAAACCGATACTATCCAGATGCGCCTGGAGCTGCAGTGCCCACTGCAGTTGAGGGGCCTGGAATGGGCCCTGACAGTAGATGGAACAGGGCTCCTCTGATGTGCTGCCAAGAGGCAGGGGACACAGCTGCATCCCGTCTCTGTTATAACTACTCCCTTAGAACAGCCCCTTCAAGCTTCACCCTCTTACCCATCAAAATGGCAGTAGTTCTAGCCACTCATCCAGCTGCTGGGAAATGCAAATGTCAGCAGGGCACAGAGGGCAAGAGTCCCCTCCTTCAGTTTGGACTGTGGTGGTGACCTCTGCAGTGGGTCATAGGTCTGAAACTGAGGGAACTGTCTCCCTGTACCCTCAAATTCAAGAGCAATGTGCACCCCTCATGCCCCATTCTGCACGCTGCCAGGAGTGGAGTACCCCCTACCAATGCTGTAGGACCAACTGCTGTTTTACAAGCTACGCAAGGGGCTTCATTAAAGGAAGATTCTTGGATACAAGTTTGCTGTTGCATGTTGAATGCTGTATGCGATAAAAACATCTGGCTCTTCCTTCTGGTTCCTTCCCAGGCGATTTAGCTGGAGCACAGCGCTAAACCCCTCATGTGCTCGACAGGCCCCTGCGGTCGGCCTGGGGCACCCTCTTGGAGGCCCCAGGTATCCTGGGTGCTGACGTTCGACAGGGCGTTCTGGGTGGCCACACCGCAGCTGTGCAACTCCCTCCCGATAGATTCACTTCTCTCCGGATCTCCCCTCCTTCCGTAGACAATGCAAAACTTGGCTGTTACATCAGGCATTTGGTGAGGGGGAAGGGCAGTGGGTGGGTGGGGTTTCCTTTAGGGGTTAAGGGGTATGTGTTGTTTGCCACCCCGAGCTGCCATTGGGCAGGAGGAGAGGGGCTATAAATGTTGGATAAATAAAAAATAAAATAAAATAAAAATTCCACGATAATGGGCAGAATGCATGGACATTAGCAACATCAGTGCTGAGCACCCTCCACATGGTGCTTGGAGAACCCTGGGGATGCAGACTGTCCTTTTTTCATAGCCCTGGAAAGCAGGAACGTTCAAATGTTCCAAACTACCCAGAAGTTATTTAGTAATAGTGACAACCTTTATTTTTATATAGCAACCTCCTGGCATAACATTCAAGAGTGCTTTACACATAACTATTTGACACAGCTTACAACAACTCTGTGAGGTAGGTCAGGCTGAGAGAATATTGTGACTGGCCCAAGGTCACCCATTGAGTTTCTGGCTAAGGCAAGACTGGGAGGTAGGGGGGACTCTAGTTCTAGTCTAAGTACTGCACACTTTACAATTACACCACTCTGGCACTACAGTTGAAGGCTGCAACAGTGATGCTTTATGAAGCAAAATCTACAGCAGTGATTGTCATGTTAGAATGTAATTGTGACACACACACACACAGAATAGCCTCCCTTGCAAGATGGATTTTAACTCCTGGTCTTTCAGTCATTGTTTCAAAGCTTTGTCATGGCAGTCCCCGTAGCTGCTTTGCATTACATGCCACCCACCAACCGAGCTGTGCCCTCATTACAGTTTTCCCCACTCTCCCATCACATCTCCTTCAGTGTAGGCTCTCACATAGCTGAGATTATATGGATTCTCTCACAGCCCAGTATACTGATGCTTAATTGTTTGTTATTGTTTTAAAAAGGTAAAAGAAAACATTTTAGCCCATGACAAGGGCCAGATTCGGACCCTTGATCTACCAACCCCTTTATGCCAGTTCTACCACCAGCGCTATGGAAGCATGAGCTGCTGCTTTGAGTTCAGCCGCTAGGATGACAACTGCATTTTGCTCAATAGGCTCGACAACTATTTGTAAGGATACCACAAAAGCAATAGAAGTGTGGCTACATATAGCTTTGTAGCTGTTATGTTATGAGTCCTGGGTTCTAGCCTGACTTGTCTCTTTTTGACTGCTCTGTTAGCTTTGAAAGAGAGGAGCTACTTATTACTCAGCTGAGTGTTGAAATGAGAGTGAAAAGCGCAGTCAGGGGAAGTAAGATTCATGCTCATCCATGGGTGTAAATCTTTCATTTTCCTGTGTGGGGCTGGGCCATGGGGCTATGGTGGGCATGAGGTCATGAGAAATGCCACCCACCTCTGGAAGTCCTGGCCAGTCCCACCCTTTAGTAATAAAATCCCATAAAGTACTTTAACTCTGTTTCTGTTCACAAATATGGAGGCAAAGAGTTCAAATATCTTTTACTTGACCAACTATTATTGATGGTGGAACTATGCAAGCTTTTAGACATCACAGGGTCCTTCCTCAGGCAAGAGGGAGTCAGAGCTAAATAAATATCAGCAAAGTACAATGGTATATAAATGTAACGGAAAGGGGGGGGGGGGAGGAAATGGAAGGGTGTGACAAGAATAAAGGTGAATCGAAGTGGCTACTGGCTAAAGAATTAATTAAGTAAGCAGGCTCCCTCCTCCTTTACCTTCGAATTCCTCTCGAAAGCATTCTCTTGCTAAGCGGTTTCCCCACTATATCCCCAAACTAATTGTTTGCTATCTTTGTGTTTACCACCTATTGTTCCTTTGTCTTCTGCACCAATATATAGTTTTACAGCTGTTTTGTAAATGTCTGCCACCTCTCTCTGTTTACACCCCCCACCTTGCTCTGTTCACTCTCACCCATTCCATGTCCCTTCGTATATACCTGTTCTACATTTGCTCAGTTTAGATATTTCTACTGGCTATGCGACATCCCTGAGGAATAGGCCTGTGGTACAAAAGCTTAGTTATTTCCACCAACAGTTGGTCCAATAAAATATATAATCTGAACCACTTTGTTTCTCAAGGCATTTTTACCCCACCCTTCCTGGCTCCTGCAGCTCACATCTGCAAAACAGTTAGGAAGTTTTTCCTAATATTTAACCAAAATCTACACTGCTGCAACTTAAGTCCATTCCCTCTTGTTCTGCCTTCTGTGACAGTGAAGAACAAAGTGTTTACTGCTTTTTGTGGCATCTTCTTAAAGGTATTTGAAAGTTGTCATGTCCCCACCCCCGTAGCCTTTTCTGCAGGCTAAACAATGTTTTCAGCCTTTCCTATATGGCTTGCCTTTCTGCCCCTTTTATCATTCTGTAAAGGCTAATGTAAATCCTTAGGGGATAAGTCCATAAATGGTTATTAGCCAAGTTGGTCCAGGATGGTCCTATGAGTACTAGGGGCTGGGAGTGAACAATAGGAAGTGGATCACTCCGTTCTCATCTGTTGTGCACTTCTCTGAAGCAACCAAAGCTGTTGGGCTAGATAGACCATTAGTCTAAACCAGGGCTAAAATGAGAACGTCAAATATTTTTGTGAGAATCTAGTGAGATTCTCGCAAACCCAGCAAAGTCTTGCTATGGTTTGCGAGCATTTTGTGAGATTCTCACAAATGCTCTGCACATGTGCAAAATGGTCACCACGGCCATTCTCGCATACGTAGCCCCCACCCCTCAGTGGCCATTTACTGAGGGATCTCAAGAATCTTACAAGATTCTCGACACCTTTAAAACACTCTGTGCATGCACAAAATGGCCGTTGGAGCCACGCCTGTGAAGAATGTATGCATCAGCCATTTTACGCAGTGCTGGTTTTCGGCCATGTGAGTTTTGCACAAGAACAGGTCAAGAACTGGCCAATTCTCAACCTGTTCTCATTCTTGCAAATTGGTTCTTGCTAGGATTTGCGAGAAATGTGAAGGCAAGTTTCAGCCCTACGCTATACCATACATCTTACATTCTTACACAAAGCGAACACATTACAGGCTCTTTCAGAGAAGCAGCTTGAACTGGAAGTTTAATTAGTTCTTTTAAAACATTTAATTTCTTGTATTAATATTATAGAGGTATAAGTTATTTTATAATTAAATCAATCAAAACTATTTGAGGAAGGGCCTCCATCACATGGAGCCCTGGACCATTGCCTTATTTGCCCATGCCTCGCTACAGATCTCGTGACATGGGTAGGAAGAAATGTCCTCATGGGCAAGTTATTCTAATACTACTACACGAGGGTTGGGCCTTCCTTGAGCAGTTCAATTCTCCAAGCAGATAGAACTGACACTAGCACTCATTTGTGCCCCATTAAACTGAATGGGACTTGCAGCTGTGCTAAGTGCTAGCTGCAAAGGATTGGACAGTAAGACAATCCTGCTTACAGCCAGTGTGACAATTCCCGTGCCCCCAAAACAGCAGTCTGCAATGCAGGCCTTGTGCAAAGAAAACATCCCACAGCAGAACTGAACTCTAGGTCTCTGGTTTCCAAGCAGCAACCCTAATCACTCAACCATTCTTTCTTTGCTGGAGCAAACCATGCTATTTGCAGCCAAGGAGGTTGCTTCTGCTGGCTCATGCTGTAAAGACAGCACTTCTAATTGGTTATAACTCTGCTCCTATTGGCCTTTGCCTGCTCTATAATGCCTCCACAGGCACAGGTGATCTCTGCTCAATGGAACAGCTATTTGGCTTACTCTATTTGATACAGGCTGCATCCCGAGCTGCTTTTTCACTTGGTGCCTAATACCTTCTCTGGCTTAAGTTAATCAGGTCACTTATTGTCTTTGTTATTTGCATAAAATCTGAAAAATTGTAACCTTTTAGCCACAAGCGTATGCCCTCCTGAGCAAGATGCCTCCTACACCTCAACTTAGTTTGAAGAATGGGAAAAACCCAGTAACAACTACTAAACTGTGGAAGTATTGACCTTCCAAGTGAAGGTTCCACTTACATCAGGAGACTCCCTTTGCACTTTTCTTCTCCCAGACATTGCGGAGCTAGACTCTATCCTACATGGAGAGGGAGGGAGAACAAACCCAGAATAAGTTTACAGACAAGTACCACTAGCAATAGGGTCACAAGGGAAGTTCCTTGGGGGTGTGGGGTGGAATCCAGCAAGTTTTTGTGCTGGTCTAAGCTCTTAGTAGGAGTCATTACTGTGTCCATGGTAGAGTCCAGACTGGAGTTAGAAAGGTGGTGCTGCCCTCTGCTGGCCAGTAGAAAGCTTTGCAAGGAGTTGTCAAGCATCTGAGAAATGACTCAAGCTGCATCTACAGCATCCATAAGCAAAATGTTCCCTGCGCTCTGGAACAGTAATCAGGCAGGAATATAGCAGAAAAAATATTCTGAGGCTTATCAGGGGGATCTGACTTGATCAGCAATCTATGGAAACTGGCATAAAGTCACTAAGTTTAAAATGTCAATATTGTATGTGAGGTCTTTAATGAGTAGTATGAAAAACTCTGCTACTCACTGCAGTTGACTCTACCCCTTCATACCACTTTCCTAAAGAATGGGAGGGACCACCTGGCCTGTCAGCCAGTACAGCCTAGTGAATAAGGTCTTGGAATTGGAAGACTAGGGTTCAAATTCTGTCTTATCCATTAACTCACTGGGTGGCCATGGGTAACTCGCTCAATCTCAGTACCATATCTGTAAAATGGGAGTAATAATGACCTACCGCACAGGGTTGTTGTAAAAGAGAACACTAGATACAGATTGTAAAGCACACTGAAAGTGCCAGAGAAATAACCCCAATTTTTGTTCAATCAAAGCTATCCGGTAAACACAGAAACAACTAGTGCAATGTCCAGCCCCTCTAGCACAGCTACCACATGCTCAGAACAACAGGAACCCATCAGACTGGCTTAAGTGGTGTGAAAAAAGGGGTGGGAGTTTAAAGGAAATGGAAGTATGGTTCCTCCTTTCATGGAGTATCCCCTAGCTCTAGTACTATTTGAGAGGGTAAATAACCGCTCCCTATCCGTTCGTTTCATACCACTCAAGATTTTGTAAACCTCTATCATGTCCCCTCTCAGTCTTCTCTTCTCTAAGCTGAAGAGACTCAACTTGTCAAGCCTCTCTTTGTACAGAAGTCATTCCATACTGTTAGAGCCCAGGGTGGTAGAGGGGGTTGGGTGCGCCGGCACGGCCGCGTTAGACCTTGCCGGCTGCGGAGGAAGCAGGAAGCGGGCGCCAGAGTCTGCCCCTCTGCCAGCGTCAGCAACGGGAGGGCGGAGACAGAGCAGCGGAGCGTCCCTGGTCGTCCCGGGGGGCTCCGATGTTGGGCGCATGCGCACCGCCAACCCGGAAGTGCACCCTCGCCGCTCAGCGCGCCTGCAGGCTCTGTCTAATCAAGAACCCATATAAGCCTCTGCAGAAGTGTGGGACAGTGCTGGTGATCGGACTTGTGCCGTGAGACTGGCCCCAAGCATGGTGCGAAGTTCTGAGCAAGTGGTTATTCGAAGTGCCGTGAGTGCGAGAGTGAGAGCGAGGAGTGTGAAAGGTGAGTGACTGGGTGAGTGCTGATATTAGGAGAGTGTGTGTGCGCAGAGTGTTTGAACCTTCCCTTCCCTTCGACCTGTGATTCCCTGGTGAGCCCTGTGTGCAAGTCCTATCCCCTCCGGGCCCCGTGGGCCCTTTTCCTGCTGAACCACCACGGATTCCTCACTCCCCCTCCGTAGTCCTGTGCACGTGGGTGTGTGGGCTTCATAGAGTGGGCATTGTTCGGTGCGCCAGTCCCTGTGATGAGCTTTGGCGAGGGCTAGCTCTCGCAGCTTATACCCAGCGCCTATATAAGACCCTGAGGGACCTTTTTCCTGCACCATGTTGCCCTAGCGTCTGGAGTGTGCCTGCTTGTTCCCCTTCCCTTAATCCTAACAGTATCATCAGCTTACCTTCATTTCCCAGCAGTATGGAGACAGGGGCTGTGGGTGGGGCAAGGAGAAAGGACACCGCTGACTGACTGACTGACTGACTGACACACACACACACACACACCCACCCACCCACCCACCCCGTGGGAGACCTGGGTGTAAGAACCTCACCCAGGACTGTAGCCCCTGAAAATGTTGGTCCCGTAGAAGCGGGAAATGTGGAATTGGTTCATGCCATACAATCAGTAGCAATGGATGTCCGAGAGTTACAAGAGCGTCCCCCAGGCCTTACGCTTCGGGAACCTAAGGGGCCTAAAATTACAAAATTTAATGGGGATCGTAAGCTGTTTCGGAGTTTTTTGGCTCTATGCGAACCGGCATTTTCAGTACAGCCCCAGACCTACCTAGCTGACCGAGCCAAGGTCTCCTTTGTGATTGGGCATTTGGAGGGATTAGCCTTATCACGGGCTACTCCCTTGCTAATAAGCCAAGATCCATTGATCCAGCATTATGCTGCTTTCAAAAGGGAATTTACCTTTTTGTTTGATTATCCCCACCGAGTCCGGGACGCGGAAACCACAATCCTAGAGTTAAAACGGGGCGGGGTTCATTGCTGGAATGTGTGAAGCATTTTCAACAATTAGCCGTAGAACTAGCCTGGCCAGACAACGTACTCAAGGTCATGTTTAGAAAGGGGCTAAGCGATGAAATAAAGGACCAGCTAGCATACATGCCCCTTCCTGCAAAATGGGCCGAGTTGGTGACCCTTGCTATACAGATCGATGAGAGGCTGGCCGAACGTCGTCGGGAATGGCAAGGAACTCGAGGGGTTCCCACGCGATGCTATGTACCTCCCCCAGTTCGCCGTGAAGCCCCCAGAACCCGAGGGAGAACCGATGCAGCTCGGGGCATCGCGGGGGCCTCTGCGTCCAGAAGAGAAGGAGCGGCGCCGGCAAGGGCGTTTGTGTTTCTACTGTGGAGGGGCTTCCCATTTTGCCCGGAATTGCCCTCAGTTACCCCCCTCATGTCGAGAGCCGGGAAACTTCCAGGGCCGAGACGACCAGGGGGAACCTCGGTAAACGCTGCTTCTTCTCCCCTGAATTCAACGACCCTGACACCACCACCTGCCCACCTCCAAGTAATTGTAACCCTAAGCTGGCGACCAACACACTCATTCATCAGGTATGCCTTAATCGATTCTGGGGCCTCTAGTAACTTTATTGACCGTGACTTGGTGGGACAATGGGGCGTGCCAACGCAGCTCCGGGCCCACGCCGAGGTGGTACACTCTATTGATGGGTCCCCTCGGGCATCGGGTCCCGTGAGGTATTGCACCTCACCCTTGCGTTGCCAGATTGGGGATCATCGGGAGGAACTCCAATTTGACGTGGTGCAGACACTCATGTTCCCCCTTGTATTAGGCCTACCATGGCTTCAAAGGCATAACCCCCAGATAAATTGGGCCCCAGGCGCCGTGGACTTTCATTCTCCTTATTGCAAGCTACATTGCCTCCAGGTACCTGTAGGTGTTGAACCTAAGCAAGAAGGGGCTCTGGCCACCATTAATGTCTCAAGGCAACTTCCTGTATATTATACCAATTTTATTGATGTTTTTTGTGAGCAGGAAGCTGCCGCCCTTCCGCCGCACCGCCCATATGACTGTCCAATAGATCTTCCTGGCACCGAACCCCCGTATGGGCGGATCTACGCACTCGCCCAGCCAGAACTTAAGGTCCTGAAGACCTATATTGAGGAACAATTGCAACGGGGATTTATTTGCCACTCAGTTTCCCCTGCGGGGGCTCCCATCTTCTTTGTACCCAAGAAGGATGGGGGCCTCCGACCATGTGTGGATTACCAGGGACTCAATCTTATCACTATCAAAAATAGGTACGCCCCTGCCCCTTACTCCTGAATTACTCAATAGGTTACAGGGGGCTCAGATCTATACTAAATTAGACTTGCGAGGGGCATATAACTTGGTGCAAATTCGGACTGGGGACGAATGGAAAACAGCTTTTCGTACCCGCTACGGGAATTTCGAATATTTGGTGATGCCGTTCGGCTTGGCCAATGCCCCGGCCACCTTTCAACATCTAATGAATGATTTTTTCCGAGATATTCTTGATGTTTTTGTAATCATTTATTTAGATGATATCTTGATTTTTTCGGCTAACCTCCAAGAACATATACAACATGTACGCGTCGTACTACAACGGCTTCGACAGCATAGGTTGTTTTGTAAACTCGACAAGTGTACCTTTCATGTGTCTTCTGTGGCCTTCCTGGGATTCGTGATCACCCCGCGAGGCATTGAGATGGAACAGACAAAGGTTCAAGCAATTGAGGTATGGGCCCCCCCCGGGAAATGTAAAGGCTCTCCAACATTTTCTTGGGAGCACTAACTATTACTGCCAATACATCCCTGATTATGCCCATTGGACCACGCCCCTTACGCGCCTGTTGAAAAAAGGAACCCCATTTACATGGGGAATAGAACAACAGACCGCCTTTGAAACCTTGAAGAAGGCTTTCACAAAGGCCCCCATTCTGCAGCATCCCGACGCATCCCACCCATATACTGTGAAAACGGATGCATCCAGTACGGCTATTGGAGCTGTCCTTCTACAGGCTGGACCGGCCGGGAGTCCTCTCCTGCCGTGCGCGTTTTACTTCCGTCAACTTACCAGGGCAGAACAAAATTACACCATCTTAGATAGGGAGTTATTGGCAATAAAGGCAGCCTTTGAGGCATGGCGGCATCACTTGGAGGGAGCCCAATACCCAGTTACTGTTATTATGGATCACAAAAATCTCACTTTCCTTCAAACAGCTCGAATTACTAATGCCCGGTATGCTCGTTGGGCCTTGTTTTTTGCCCGTTTTCACTTTAGCATCCAATACAGACCAGGCCACCAGAACATGTTGGCAGACGCCCTATCCCGGTGCCATAATTTAGAGGAACAACCAGCCGATCAAGGGTCCTTATTGCTACCACCATGCGTCTTCGCAGGAACCTGGAAACCCTCCCTAGAACGCCTGCGTATCCAATCCGGCCGGGATCCTGAGATCCAGAAGGATTCTCGCCTGCAAGTACACCATGGATTATTTTATTTTCAAGGCAAGATAGCAGTTCCCCAAAAGGAACGTCGAGGAATCCTCTGGACTCATCACGACTCTCCATTGGCCAGGCATCCAGGGCAGCGTAGTACCCTCCAGTTGATTCAAAGGCATTTTTGGTGGCCAACATTACGAACCGACGTCATGAGGTACGTTCAAGGGGTCTGTTGCAAGTAGTCGAAGCCCCTCAGGGGCCATGGAAACGAATTGGAATGGATTTCATAGTTGACTTGCCCCCCTCTAACTCGTTTACCACCATTCTAGTTGTTGTAGATCATTTTAGCAAATTAGGACATTTTATCCCTTGCCTGGGATTACCTACGGCCGCCCAAACCACACAATTGGTGCTTCAAAATATCGTTAAACTGCATGGACTCGCAGGAGAGATAATGGACCGCAGAGTGCAGTTCGTGTCCCGCTTCTGGAGGAAACTATTCTCCCTCCTGCAAGTCCAATTGAAGCCCACCACCGCGTATCACCCCCAGGGAAATGGCCAGATCGAGCGCATCAACCAATCCTTAGAACAGTACCTCCGCTGTTATTGCGACTATTTGCAGGACGATTGGGCCCAGTTCCTCCCCCTTGCCGAACTCGCATATAATAATGCCCCTAATGCCTCCCTAGGACAATCGCCATTTTTCGTCACCTTTGGGTATCACCCCCTATCTGTTTTCCTGAACTTCCAGATGGAGATGTCCCTGCAGCCAGAGCCCTTGCACAACGAATTCACCAGGCGCACCGCCAGGCACAACACTCCCTAGCCCAAGCGCGTCAACAGTACAAACAACAGGCTGATCGTCAACGCCGATCGGCTCCGGACTTTAAGGTAGGAGACCTGGTATGGGTCGATCGCAGACATTATCTGACCACTCGCCCGTCTGCCAAACTCGATATGAGATTTATTGGACCCTTCCCTATTTCAAAGAAAATTAATGAAGTCACCTTCCGAGTGTTGCTGCCCCCTTCAATACGAATACACCCATCATTCCATGTTTCCCTTCTGAAGGCAGCTCATCCTCCGCTATTTCCCTCACAAACCTCTAAACAGGCCCCGAACTCCGAGATAGCTGACCCCCAGGAGTTTGAGATTGAAAGGATCCTTGATTCCCATTGGTGGCGCGGAGTGCTCCACTATCTTGTGGAGTGGAAGGGGTATGGCCCCGCGGATCGATCTTGGGAACTGGCAACGGCGGTCTCCGCCCCGCACTTAACATGCGCCTTTCATGCCTGGTTTCCTACTAAACCACGTCCCGGCCAACGTCATGGGCACTTCCCTGGAGGGGGGGGTACTGTTAGAGCCCAGGGTGGTAGAGGGGGTTGGGTGCGCGGCACGGCTGCGGAGGAAGCAGAGGCGGGTGCCAGAGCCCACCCCTCCGCCAGCGTCAGCAATGGGAAGGCGGAGACAGAGCAGCGGAGCGTCCCTGGACATCCCGGGGGGCTCCGATGTCGGGCGCATGCGCACCGCCAACCCGGAAGTGCACCCTTGCCGCTCGGCACGCCTGCAGCCTCTGTCTAATCAAGACCCCATATAAGCCTCTGCAGAAGTGTGGGACAGTGCTGGTGATCGGACTTGTGTCGTGAGACTGGCCCCAAGCGTGGTGCGAAGTTCTGAGCAAGTGGTTATTCGAAGTGCCGTGAATGCGAGAGTGAGAACGAGGAGTGTGAAAGGTGAGTGACTGGGTGAGTTCTGATATTAGGAGAGTGTGTGTGCAGAGAGTGTTTGAACCTTCCCTTCGACCTGTGATTCCCTGGTGAGCCCTGTGTGCGAGTCCTATCCCCTCCTGGTTGTTTTCCCCTCTGGGCCCCGTGGGCCCTTTTCCTGCTGAACCACCACGGATTCCTCACTCCCCCTCCGTAGTCCTGTGCATGTGGGTGTGTGGGCTTCATAGAGTGGGCATTGTTCGGTGCACCAGTCCCTGTGATGAGCTTTGGCAAGGGCTAGCTCTCGCAGCTTATACCCAGTGCCTATATAAGACCCTGAGGGACCTTTTTCCTGCACCATATTGCCCCAGCGTCTGGAGTGTGCCTGCTTGTTCCCCTTCCCTTAATCCTAACACATACCCTTTATCATTCTCATTGTACCTTCTCTAGTTCAGCTATGCCTTTTTTGAGATGGGGCAACCAGAACTACACACAATATTCCAGGTGCAGTCGCACCATTGATTTGTATAGAGGCATTATGACCTCTTCAGTTTTATTCTCTATCCCTTTGCGAATAACTCCTAACATTGTTTGCTTTTTTTGACTGCTGCTCACTGGGCTGAGGATTTCAGTGTATTGTGCACAATCACTCCCAGATCCTTTTCTTGAGTGGCAACTCCTAGCTTAGTACCCAACATTGTGTACTCATAGTTCAGATTATTTTTCCCTATGTTCATCACTCTTCACTTGTCCACATTAAATCTCATCTGCCATTTAGATGCCCAGGCACCTTCTCATAAGATCCTGTTGCAGTACTTCACAGTCTGCTCATGTTTTAGCTACCTTGAATAACTTGGTATCATCTGCAAATTTGATCACCTCACTCTTAACACCCTTTTCCAGATCATTAATGAATACATTAAACAGCACTGGTCCCAATACAGATCCCTGGGGCACACCATTTTTAATATCTCTCCATTGTGAAAACTGACCATTCAGTTCTACTCTTTGCTTCCTATCCTTTAACCAGTTACCGAACCATAGTAAGACACTACCTCCTATCCAATGACTTTTTAATTTTCTCAAGAGTCTTATGTGGGACCTTATAAAATGTTTTCTGGAAATCCAGGCACACTATTATCTACCGGGTCTCCCTTGTCCACATGCTTATTTACACCCTCAAAGAATTCCAACAGATTAGTGAGGCATGACTTACCTTTGCTAAATCCATGTTGACTCTTCCCCATTAAGCCATGTTTATCAACATGCCCAGCAATTCTGTTCCTAATGATAGTTTTCACCATTTTGCCCGGCAAGGACGTTAAGCTTATTGGTCTGTAGTTTCCAGGATCACCTCTGGATCCCTTTTTAAATATTAGGGTTACATTTGCCACCCTCCAGTCCTCATGTACAATGGCAGATTTTAGCGATAGTAAATTGTAACCTATCAGTAGGTCTACAATTTCATATTCACCTTCAGAACTCTGGGGTGAATACCATCTGGCCCTGGTGATTTGTTAGTAATTAGTTTGTCAGTTTGCCCTATGACCTCCTCCAGAGTCACATTGATTTGTGACAGCTCTTCCAATTCATCACCTACCAAGTAAGGTTCCGGCATGGGTATCGCCCCAACATCCTCTGCAGTGAAGATCGAAGCAAAGGACTCATTCAGCTTCTCTGCAATGTCAGTTTCCTCCCTAACCACTCTTTTCACCCCCTGGTCATCTAATGGACCAACCGACTCTGTAGCAGGCTTCCTGCTTCTGATGTAGTTGAAAATGCTTTTATTATTAGTTTTAGCATCTTTAGCAAGTTGCTCCTCAAATTCCTTTTCGGCCTGCCTTATTAACTTTTTACATCTACTTTGGCAATGCTTATGCTTTTCCCTATTTACCTTATTGAAACCCTTTCCATTTTTGAAAGGATGCCTTTTTGGCTCCAATAGCCTCCTTCACCTCACCATTTAGCCACACAGGCAGACGTTTGATGCTCTTCTTACCTTTTAAAATACATTTAATCTGAGCTTTTAAGATGGTGTTTTTAAAAAGTCTCCATGCTGCCAGAAGACATTTAATTCATGCAACTGCTCCTTTACGTTTCCCTCTAACTAGTTTCCTCATTTTTACATAGTTCCCCTTTCTAAAGTTATAGGTTGCTACAGTGGTTTTATTTGGCATTTTCCTTCCTGTGAGTACGTCAAATTTGATTATATTATGATGATTATTGCACAGCAGCTCCAGCATCGTTACCCCTTGCACTAAATCCTGCACTCCATTTAGGACTAGATCCAGAATGGCTCCATCTCTTGTTGGTTCCAGGACGAACCGCTCCAGGAAGCAGTCATTTATGACATCTAGAGGTTTTATCTCTGCATCCTGCCCCGGGGAGACATTCACCCAGTCAATACGAGGGGTAATTGAAATCACCCATTATTACTGCGTTTCTGACTTTAGAAGCCTGTAATCTCCCTTAGCATTTCACAGTCAGTTTCACTGTCCTGGTCAGGAGGATGATAGTATAGGTCAACCGCTATACACTTCCCCATTATACATGGAATTTCTATCCACGGAGATTCCAGAGTACCGTTTACTTCCTGTACAATATTAATCCTGCTTGACTCAATGTTGTCTCTTACATACAGCATCACCCACCACCAGCTCGACCTACTCTGTCATTTTGATATATTTTGTATTCTGGTAATATGTCCCATTGGTTGTCCTCATTCCACCAGGTCTCTGATTCCTATGTCTATATCCTCATTTAATGCAATACACTCTAATTCTCCCATCTTACTTTTTAGACTTCTAGGATTTGTATATAGACATTTAAACGTATCTTTTTTATTTTTTATTTGTTTATTGTAAGTAACTGTTTTAGTTATTTGGGGATCAATAGAGTTTGACTGTTGCAAACTGATTTCCACCCGAGTCCTCTGGGGATTTTTCCTGTCTTCTATATTAGGATACTATAATTCCCCTGAAATAACAGCATCTTTTGCAGCTGCCTCAGCGTGACCCACGTGCTGTTCAGCACTTGTCGGCTTTCCCCCAGTTTTAAGGTTAAAGACTGCTCTATCTCCTTTTTAATGTTTAGCGCCAGCAGCCAGGTTCCCCTTTGGTTAAGGTGGAGTCCATCCTGTCGGTATAGGCTCTCCCTTCCTCCAAATGTTCCCCAGTTCTTAATGAATCTAAAGTCCTCGTCCCTGCACCATCGTCTCATCCATACATTGAGTCTCTGGAGCTCAGCCTGCCTCTGGCGTCCTGCACACGGAACTGGGAGCATTTCTGAGCACTTCTGAACAGTCATTGAGGGCAGATCTATATAGAGTACATTGCAGTAATCTAGCCTCAAGGTTATAAAAGCATGGATGATGGTGGTCATATCCAAGTCAGGAAGTGGAGCTGGTGAAAAGCAACCCTAGCCACCACTGTTCGAGATGGCTCTGTGCATTCTCACTCTTTGAATTACGTGATGCCTGAAACTGGATGGGACAGCCTATGGCTCTGATAGCAGTCCTCTGAGTATTTCCAAAGTGTTCTAGAAATTTTTCAGCTCCTACACCCTCTCTCACACCTCAGCTCGTGAGAGCATGAGAGTATAAAGGGAGGAGCTAATAGAATCAGTTCCTTCCCACGCAGCTAGCAAGTTCTGTACTGACTGAGGGGAAGGTGAGAGGGTAGTGAGAATACATACAGCCATCTCAGGAACTATGTGACAGTAAGTAACCCTTATTTCTTCGAGTGGCTCCATGATTCTCACTCTTGGCAGAATCAAAGCAGTTACGTGAGAAATTCAGGTGGTGGTGCTTCATCTTTACAGCGGGATTGTTGATCGTACAGCTCTGCCAAGTGTCCCTCTTGACTGCAAAGTTCTAAGTGTAGTGCCTCATGAAGGTATCCGAGGATGACCATGTGGCAACTCTGCTTATGTCCTGTATTGGTATATGCTTTGCTAACCTTTGTTTTGCTAACCTTTGTGAGGACAACTTCTTGCCTTGTACTTTGCCCACCTACAGTGACAAACAGTGCATCAGACTTCCATATGGATGTTGTGCGGTCCAGATAGAAGGCGAAGTACTGCTTGACATCCAGTTTGTGAAGTGTGGACTCTAGTGGTGTGGAATGTGGTTTAGGGAAAAATACAGGAAGCATTATGGGTTGATTAACATGAAATGATGAGATGACTTTAGGGTGGTAAGCCAGGTCAAGTCTGAGTTGGACCTTGTCAGGGGAAAAAAATGTAGCTATGGAGGATATGCCCTAAGTGCAGGGCACTCCCCATTTAACTTACTCTTCTTGCAGAGGTTATGGCTACTAGAAAAATAATCTTATACAACAGTAGTAGTTTTAGATCAACTGTTGCCATGGGTTTCAACAGGGCCTGGATGAGCATTTTTAATACTAGTGTCAGGTCCCCTTGTGAGGTCAGGACCTTTACTGGTGGGTACATGTTATTCAGTCTTTTTAAAAACCATGAAGCTATTTCATTGAAGAATAGGGTCTTCCCTGATGAATGGGTCAGATGTGCTGTTAGGTACACTTTAATAGATGTGAGACCCCCAACTCCTTAAGTTGGAGCAAATAGGTCAATATGTTCATTAATTTTATTTCTGTAATACTCAGATTGTTTGACATGCACCAGGATTGAAACCTTGTTCACTTTACTTCATAGGTGCTTCGGGTTGAAGTTTTCCATGCATTGATGGAGAGGTCAGGATTCTATGTCAGGGGTGTATGAACCATGCTGTGAAGTGTAGGGAGGCAAGATCAGAGTGCAATAAGCAAGTGTATTGCTGCATTATTAAATCTGGTTGCAGTGGCAGAACCCATTTGTTGCACATCATTTCCATCAGGTGAGTGTATAGTGTTTGTGGAGCCATTCTGGTGCTGTGAGAATCAACCAAGTTTGCTCCCTGCATACTTTGTAGATTAATATTGGTAGCTTGTGGTTCTCCACGTTTGTGAAGAGGTTGATTGATGGGTGTCCCCATTTGTTGAACAATTTGTGGAGAACTTTGTTGTTCCGCGTCCTACCGGCCGAAGGCAGATGAAAAGACTGGAGGGACCGGGTAGCTCCTGGCGCGCATGCGCACAAAGAAAATCAATCATCTGCCTCCTATCGGCCAGGAGCAGAGCTACCCAGCGGAGGAGGAGAAGGAGGTAAGAGGAGAAACCACTTGTGTTGGTTTCCAGGATGTCCGCTGAGATGGTCTGCTAAGGTATTTTGTTCCCCTGGGAGATAGATGGCCACTGGTGTTATCCTGTTTGTTATGTACCATACCAAGCTTTTAGTACTTTGTAAGGTCTGCTGACCTGGCTCCACCCTGCTTGTTGAAGTAATACATCATAGTTTTGATCCTAGTATTCCAGGCTGGGCTTGTGTTTTGCATGTTGGGGCTTCTATGTTGGGTAAAACGAACTATGGCCAGGTTGTGGTATATGGAGGATTGCCAAACTTTCTATCACCATTAATGGTGTGGGGGCAGTGACTGAAGAGTCAGCGACACCCGGGGGGAGGGGAGGGGGAGATAGTTACATATCAGTAAAAAAGACACACCCCTCACTTGGAAGGGGCGCATAGAAAAAAAGCAGTGGGACCCCATGTGGAAGGAGAGCAAAAATAGATCAAGCTGGCCTCATAGAAATTCCATTCAAAAGACCAGCCTCATGCAAAACATCTAGTCTAAGAAAGAAATAGAAGGAGTCGGTACTTAAGATATGTAGCAATTGAAATACCAGGCACCTTCCCCTTTTGTGTAGCCTCCAAAGATAGGATCCTCCCGCCTAGCACAATACCCCGGTTAATAGTCTGCCCTTGACAATGACCCTGGTTAATAGTCTGCCCGGAAAGACCCCTCAAGATAAGGGGATACCATTGCACCTAATTCTCCTGCCCCTCCATCCAGTCTGATGTTTGCATCCCTTCAGAATTGTGATGACTCAAAAACACCATTCTCCCCTTCCAAAAAGATCACATCCAATGCCCACTGCGAGCCTTTGTTTAGCCCTAGGCTCCCAAGCACGCACCCAGAAGGCTTATTTCTAGTAACTGTTACCCAAAATCATCCTTCTCCCTTGTCTGGAAAGACCCCATTCAGCACCCATTGTGAGCCTTTGTCTAGTCCTAGGCTCTCAAGCACCCACCCAGGAAGTTTCTTTCTAGTATCCAAATACCCATTGTGAGTTTCTACACGGCTTTGTCCCCTGGTTCCTACAATTCACCCAAGCTTTCCACTGTAGAGCTGAGTTGCTCTTGGGCGTGGATACACATGGGTCTCCTGTGCGTATCTGCTCCAAGGTTCTCGTAGGCCTAGGTCTGTCCACTTCCCACTCATCGCAGAATGACTGGGGCTCACCTGTCCTCTTCGCAACGGGCAAAGAGAGGTAACCCATTTTTCTACCTTCCTCTCTCCCCCCACTTCAAACTCAAGCTTTGAATTTCACCCCCCACCTCCCTTGAAGAACCAATCTCACTCTCTTCCTCTTGTCTCTGACCTTGGGCAGACTAGCTTGCTTTCTGTTCTCCACAACCTGGAGTTCCCCTCCAACCTGCTTAGTTTAATTCTGTAGTCACCAGTCGAGACTAGTGGACTGCAGTCAAAACAATTGATAACAGTTTGGGAAGAAATAGTTAGGAAATTGGGGATAAAAAAAACAGGCATCACCATACTCACCTATTAATCGAAGGAACATGAGAGAATGGCAGGTAGCATATAAATTGGTAGAGCAGCTAGAGGGAAAAGGTATCAAGAGAGCATCACAATTATTTGAGAAAGACAAATTTAAACCACTAAAAGACTTAGAAAAAATAACCCAGTCCAAGATCAACTTATTCCAGTACTTACAATTAAGAAGTGTATTTCTTGAACCAAAGTTGAAAGCTAGCTTTTCAAGGGAGCCCACAGAATTAGAAAAAACATTATTTGGCATGATGGGGAATAGGGGGAAGCTATCCAGAATATACAAGGATCTAAAGGAAATAACATACCCACCTAGACACACATACATACTAAAATGGGAAAAAGATCTAAACAGAGAACTTACAGAACAGGATAGAGATAGAATCTGGAATCATATGCATAAATGTTCATCAGCACTAGGGGTCAGGGAAATACAAATAAAAGCTACAACCAGATTTTATTTAACGCCAGCCCAACTTAAATATGGAGGGTTTGGAATTAATAAAGGGACATGTTGGAAAGAATGTGGCCAACCAGCAGATTTGAAACACTGTTTGTGGGAGTGTAAGTATATAAATAGATTTTGGTGTAAAGTTTGGAAAATTCTGAATAAGGTAAACAAAGATGTGGTCCCTTTCAGATTAGAAATAGCGATCTTGGGTCTATACCCGGAAAATTCGACAATAAAAAGATGCCCTGAGAACATTGTGCTTGGCAGCCCTCAGCATTATTGGTAGACATTGGAAGTCGGAAGGGACTCCACCGTTTCAGGAATGGATCTCGAGACTTTGGCACTTGTTCCCCATGGACAAAATGCAAAACTATTTAAGGAACCAGACTGAAGAAAAGGATGAACAAAAGGAAAAAAGAAAGGAAAAATCCAAAAATAACTATGAAGCCAAATGGCTGGCCATTTTGGAAGCCATAGAAGGATTTGAATTACCACAGAATGACAAGACAATGTTATTTGATAAATATTTGTAATAGTTTGTGCCTGGGCAGGTTGGGGGTGGGGAGTTTAAAAGACCTAAATTAATTGGAGTAATATATGATACACAGTTTGTTTGTTTGAACTGAGTTATGAAATATTGTTAAGAATAAGGAGTTAGTAACGCCACCACAACAGACAGATGGACCAATGCTGTAACCCAGGTCCAAAAAGAATGTGATAGATTGGGGTAACATGGTGTGCAGATGAATAGGGGTATATTGAAAATTATTTAATAAAAACAAGTTTAAAAAGAAAAGAAAAGAATATTCCTTGTTTCTGACACGTTTTTGGGGGGGAGGAGAGAGAGTAGGCCAACGGGTTGTAGTATGTCACGACCTCGGACTGAATCTGTAGCATGCAGGGACCCTAAACAACTGAAGACTAATTCCCTAAATTCTGAGTTCGTGCCTGGGCACTAGGACCTTCCCCCTCCAGGACCCCCATGCTCACGCGTGGATAAAGGGTCATGTGGTAATAGCTGATCCACGCTGTGGACCCTTCTTTGCATACTAGGAAGGAGAGGTAAAGTATTTAGTTGTGAAGGGCATGTATTTAGATGAGGGTACGTGTGTGTTGGCAATGTGTTAATTGGCCATCAGATGAGTAACCACACTGGTGAATAGAAGGTAAACAAAAATGTATATTAAGGGTACACAGTTACATTTGTGCTGCTGGGTTGTAGAGTGCATATCGGTGTAGTCACTATTTCCTTGTACATATTATTTACTTCATAAATGACAAACTTTCGGGACTTAATAAAAGTGATTATTTTAACTCAAGTGTGGTGTGAGGGATTCCAACAGTGCTCTGGGGCATTAAACTAAATTCTACTGGCTATCAATAGTCACACCCACTAAAAATCCCAACCGTCAACTGCCAATTATGAATCAATACTTGATTAACACAGTTATTGGCAACATACCAGAGGGAGAGTCTTTTCTGAACTGAAGGAGGATGTCAACACTTCAAGAGATACAGCTTGTAAAGGCCCAAATCCTTACTTGGAATGTGGTTCTATCTGGACATTTTGTTAGGAGTTGCATCTCAGAGGGGTAAACACCCTCTTATTTGGGAAGTCCCATTAGATAAACAGCTGAACGACACTGCTGTTCTATTCCCATCAACCTAGAGAAAGGATGCAGTGATAGCTTGAGTGTTGATCTTGTACTTGATAAAAGTGGTGTTTGTTCTCTCTGCCTTCCATTAGGCTTTCACCTACAGGTCTCACTCTGTAGACTACTACTGCCCTGTTGCCAGACCATACTAGTAGGGCGGACGAGTTTGTGAAGGCATAAAAGCATCTGAAGATATTCTCTAACTTGTGTTCAGCCAACTTATATTCCTCATGCAGTGCAAGATCACTGCAGTACTCGATACAAGTGTACTGCAAGTCAACAAGTGTAATGACGTGCTTGGACAGTACTGCTTCAACTCACTGTTACTTCGAGCTGCCTGTGGCAGGAGGGGCAGGATACAAAATTTAAAAAATAAAATAAATAAATACTGGTCCTCCGCTCTCGTCCCCCTCCGTGGGGTTCACTTGTGTCTCTGAGCCTAAGAGGAAGGACCAGGAATGGAGTAAGAATGTAAAGGAAATTCTTAATAGCCCTTAATTCCACAAAGTCGATACTCCATCTAGACTCCTGCAACCACTGAGGACAATTCTGAGCAACAAGAAGAAAAAAGCACCGTTCCTCTGGCACCCGCAAAGGGATATGAGAAGTGAAAGGTGGAGTAGCAGGAGCTGATGAAGTGCAAGATGCCATACGCAAGGCAGGAAGCTTCTGTATCAACAGCTGAGGCTGCAGAGACCAGCAAGCCCTAGAGACACAAAATGGACCACGCCGAGATGCTAAGAAATCTGAGCTTTGTCCAAGGGAAGGAAGATGAGGTTAGGAGTGTACAAATACCCAAGTCTCAAAACTAAAAGTCCTGTGAAGAATTAAGGGAAGGACATGGAGGGTGGGGGGGGTGGGATTCCAATGCTGCCCTTTGGGTAGCTGAGCAGCCCCTGCAAACAGAGACAGAAAATGAGAATATCTAATAGATTCACCTTTTGGTGGAAGTAGACTAGGAAGCGCCATACTAAGTTAGACCAATAGTGCACCCAGCCCAGCACCTCGTCTCCAATAGTAGCCATCTTCATTTCCATAAGAGAAACACACAAGAATGATCCAGCCCCCAACCAATTAGACTAATAGCCATTTATGGACCTGTCCGAGAACTTATTCAATTCTTTTTTTATTAGTTTTTTTTATTATTAAACATTTGTATAGCACCAGACGTGTACCTGGTGCTTTGCAGAACAAAGATAAAGATGTGGTCCCTGCCTACGGCTTACAATCTAAAAAGACAAGTAGGGGGCGACAAGGAGAGGGGACAAAGGAAAGACAAGGGAGAAGCAAACAAACATACAAGCAGCTGCGAAGTCTCAGGTGCATGTGCTTGACTTGGTTACAGTTAGGCAGGAGTCTGCAGAGGAGGACAGACAGTGAGTGTTTGGGGAAGAACAACTAGCAGGCATTGGGGAAAGCGGCACGGAAGAAGTGGGTCTTGAGGGATTTGAAGGTGCGGAGGGAGGTGGCGAGGCGGATGTGGGTAGGGTGGGAGTTCCAGGCATGGGAGGCAGCGAGGGAGAAGGCAGTTAGGGGAGCATGGGAGTTGAGGGAGAGTGAGGGAGGGGACAGAGGAGGAGCAGAGGGCACATGCAGTAGTGTGTAAGGAGATTAGGGCTGAGAGATAAGGGGGAGCTTGGCTGTGAAGTGTTTTATAGGTGAATACCAGGAGTTTAAACCAGATCAGGAAGGGGGAGCCAGTGGAGAGAAAGGAGAGGCTGCACGCGGTCAAAGTGACAGGCTGAGTGGATGACCTTGGCAGCGGAGTTTAGGATGGCGATAAGGAGGGGGGGGGGGGGGG
>QEPC01000409.1:928204-1004999 GCA_003113815.1 Sphenodon punctatus
GGGGGGGGGGGGGGGACTCGATGTGCAGCTCCGCCTGGATGCTCAGGAGGAGGCTGTGGCAAGGAGTACCTTTTGCCAATTACATCTGGTATGCCAGCTTCCACCGTATGTTTCAGACTCTGACCTGGCCATCGTCATCCATGTTTTCGTCACCTCTAGACTGGACTATGGTAACGCGCTCTACGTGGGGCTACCTATGGTGATGGCTTGGAAGCCGAATGCAGTAGCCTGTCTTTTGGTAGGACTGAGCCACAGAGAGCACATTACACCAGTGCTCCATTATCTGCACTGGCCGCCGATAGTCTTCCAAGCCCGATTCAAGGTGTTGGTGTTAACCTAAAAAGCTCCAAACAGTCTGGGCCCTGCCTATCTGTGGAATCGCCTCATCCCCCGGGTGCTGGATCTACCCCTGCGGTCTTCCGGGGGTGCCCTGCTCGTGGTGCCCCGGGTCTTCCGAGGGACCATGCAATGGAGGGCATTCTTGGTGGCCGCACCACAGCTGTGGAACTCCCTTCTGGAGGGGGTTCGGCTGGCCCCAGATTTTCCCTCCTTTCGCAAAAGTTGTAAGACTAGGCTGTTCCTTCAGGTGTTTGACAGGGGAGGGAATTATTTTTTATTTTATTGTTAATGAAGGTTGTAAGCTGCCTGTGGCAGGAGGGGCAGAATATTACCTTAAAAAAAAACAAAAAACAAAAAAAAACCTGGCCTTGGCAACAGATTACAACCTTACAGTCTTGCTAAGAGTCCTCTGCCATAATAAAAATTGTAATTGGCTCTTTTAAGGCTCTTGGGATAAAAGCTTTGCCAGTGGGACAAGTTTCAGGGGCACATAAATCGCACCTAGACCTGACACTTGCTGTGCCCATGTGTTACTCGGGAACGGTTTGAACAGTCAGTACTTCTTAAGGTAGGAGGCTTTTCTAGAAGGAAGCCCTGTTAGTATTATAAGAGAAAAGGTTGGATTTTTGAAGGGGGGGGAAGGAGTACTTTTAAGCCTAACTTTTTAACCAACTACAAAATGTTTAAACATTATACAGAGAAAAACTTGTAGAAGAGACTTTGGAGAAAGTATATGCTCCCCTCAGACCTGTTCTGATCTACAGTCAAGTGTAATGGGAAGGTAATGGGCTGCGCTGTGTCATAGCATTACAGAGCAGGCACAGATGCTTTGCAGAGTGCTGCTTTGAAAACAGTTCTGGGTTTGCCTCCCAGGCATGCAACTATGCAGAGGTCACTCTGTGGGGAAAAAACAAGTCTATTGCATTTAGAGATTTAGTGAGGTTGAGGCAAAGAAGATCAATAGGAGTACCCAGCCGGAGCTCTCACATAATGCAAGCCAAGAGAATTCAACCCCAAACATATACTAATGCATGGAAGAAGGTTTTCCCTCTACTATTTTTTATTTTCTTCCCCAACATCAAAAATCATGTTTCCCACAACATGTTCTCCATTTAAAGGCTGGGCTTTATGGGACATGTTTCTTCAAAAGTATGAAATTTAGCATTTCCCTGTTTTTATCCCTATTGTATTTGGGCTCCCACCCACTCCCCTCCCTCACGATGAGGCATTTAAAATAAAGACCAGTCTCTCTTCCTCCCGTCTGTAGGAGGAATAAGTTGATTAGCTTAATTTTTGGCATAAAAGCCAACGGTATAACTCAGCACAAATCCTGCGACTTAGAGCAAGGACCACAGTTTTGGTTGAATTTCATGAATTCTCCTATCCACCTGTACAAACCTACTGGTCAGCAGTTTTGCCAAGAATGTCACAGAGCCAATTGACATGGTCACAAAGTACATTCCTTCACCTAAACAGGAACATCTCACTACATGTTTTGCAGGAACTGTTCAGCTTTGTGTCCGATGAGTAGTATGGGAGAGCCTCATTTGTTCCTACTGTGAAACAAACATATATTGAAATCTGAGGTGGGAGAGGACACAATTAATTCTCCTTACAGCTTTCCTACGGCACCACAACTGCAAAAGTTCCATTCTGGAGAAAGTGCAAGCTGGAAGTACGAGCAAGCAAATTCAAGGAACTGAGCCCACGTGTTTTAGTTTTACCAACTTAGGCTGCTTACCAACACCTACAGGAGGGGTGGGGGGAACTTCTGTAAGCAAAACTAATGAGGGCAATCGGGGGATCATTAGCACAGCAATTGTAGCATTATTTTTCATTCCTTCTGTTAAAATAAATAACGTGATGCAAGATTCAAAATTCACAAAATCAGGGACTCATGAGATTGCCCTCTCGATAGTTTTGCTTACAAAACTCCTCCACCCTTCCTGTAACGCAAGCAGCTTTAGTCAGCAGTACCACAATATTTAGCTTGTTAAATCAGAAGTGATGTTCTTAAACAAGTGTCTTGGGAAGTGTTTTAATAGTTAATACAAATAATGTTTCCCACAATGCAAGATTTCATTCTCTATAAGCCACAGATTTGCAACAGAAGCGTAACAGTAAACGGAAGACACACACCAGACCACTTAGTGTCCAAAGATCCATCCCAAGCAGAAAGTGACATGTGGATCTCATTTTCTTATTGGGAATTCTCAGATGTGCAAACACTAAAATCATCTAATTCAAGAAAATTATGTTCTTCCCTATACAGCCCTGATGTGATTGAAGTGATGATTTAGGACAACTGCTTCAAGTATTACCTGTAAGCTGGATAGAACGGATCCATTAGCCTGGANGGGGGGGGGGGGGGGGGAAGGCATGAACCACAAAATTGGAGAGCTCATCTCTGAGTAGGTAATGGATGCATTTGCAAGTTAATTTACAAATTAGTCGGAGGAAATAATTACCCTGAAGCAGGCTTGTGAAGATATTTTGTTTAATACATCTGAAAGAATGCATATACAAAGAACTTAGACATGAAAAAGCATCAGTTGAACACTGAGTCTACAAGGATTAGGAATTTTGGAAAGATGAAGATGACTCCTTAAGTATTAAAAAATTGGTAATGGCAAGCCAAAATATAGTTTCGGTAAAATCCTTAACACTGGAGTCTACATAGACCCTTTGCATGATTTTATACTGTAACTCAACCCAAAGGGTTCTAAAGTTGCTCACATGGACTCATATTTGGGGGGGGGGGGGGAGAAGAGAGATACCCTTACTGGTCCATTGGTGCCACACTAGACATCTCTCCCCTACACTTTTCCTGATAAGGCAGGTTTCTCATTCCTCTTAATATGATGCTGAACCATCCCACAGCGTATCAGCCTGCCAGCAGTACTCCTTCACCTCAACATACACCAGGCTATTTAGAAGTTCTAGCAAGACCACATGTGATGGCAACTGGAAGTCTGCCGTTGTCAAACAATTCAGCAGTGGTTGGCAGAACAGAATGGATTATTTGTTAAAAACCAACTAAGTCAGTTAGATGTGCTTAGAAGGTTCAGTTCTTCACATCTGATGAAAGCCTATGATGTCAAGTTTGAGAAAACTGCAAAACCAATACTTGGCAAACTAATTCTTAAATAAATCTTATGGTATAGTTCACAAAGAAATAATCTACCTTTTATTCCATAAGTTTCATATCTTAAGAGGATATAGGATAGGAGTTTCTGGCCCACCCAAAGAAAAGCAAGGAGAAGAGATACAAGGGAACTTTAGAGGAAATTACACGTTTCATACATCCCTCCTCAAATGAACACCAGCTTGGGACACCTTAGTTTTCTGAATTCGCTTCTGAGAACTGAAATATGCTCATATGCAGACGGAATGCTGGTTAAGAGTACAGCCCCAGAAGTTCAAAGAACCCAGACCTAGCCAGCTTGGCGTAGGGGACAAGGCTTCAGTAAGCCAGTCTAAACATTAGTCTGTTACAGAAAATCACAAGCATGCCTGATTTTAAACAAAAATTAGGAACAGTAAACAATAAAAAACTAGTACTGGATCAGTGTTTTCTGGTAATACATGATTACTCAAAATTTACTAGTCTTTAACTGAACTGGAAGGGGCACTGGGGGATGAACTCTAATTCTCATCTCACACAGGGAACTTGGGGACAGGGGGTGCAGGACATTTGTCATTATTGCAAAGACAAATTTTAAATTTTGAATCTTTAGTTTGATTTAAACATTGCTTTTATTAGGACATCAACAACAGCTTTGCAGAGGGGGCTGTGGAGGGATGTTCATAGCAGCACACACCTGCGACTCTTCTTCGGCTCCGGAGGCTCCAGGGCAGCCAATATCGCCTCATCAAATACATTCTTTAGGCCTTTCTGAAAAGGGGTAAAGAGAGAAAGGGGGTGGTCTCATTTTTCTGAGTTATTATAAACAAATTGTAAAAAACCAAGGCAGAATTAAAATCCAATATGTGGTGAATAAAATATTGCAATCTAGATTTTCCAGTAGGATATTTCTTAAATAGGTTTTGTCCAAGCTGTGTTGCTTTAGTTAGCAGTTCTTTCAGCAGAGCACAGTAGTCCTTTGAGAACACCTTCTGTAGACCAATGCATTTCATGAGAAGCAAAACAAGTACTGAAGTCCGTTTCTCACTCACTGAACACCACACGTCACATGCCAATGACAAAGCAGAACATACTGCGTTCAAACGCAACAGGTAGATATTCAAAAGGAATGATGATTCCAGGGCAGAGGGCAGTGACATCTGTGTTAGATAAGCAAGCAAGCAGAGATGGAAAGCAGTCTGGTATGTTTCAGTCAAGCTCCTGCCTCTTATACCAATGTTTAGAAGCAGCCAGGTCGAGTTCAAAAGCTGTGCATGGCATCAGAATCCAAAATGGGAAAAACACAAATACTGTACATTGCTTAATTAAAAACTAAAGCCAATGAGTGGAAACAGGAATAAAGCTTCAACAGTCATTTATACAAACAACTGCAACTTTTAATTTTGAAATTTAAGATGACAATTGCAAATATTTCCCCGCAAGACAAGCATGAAATTAAAAAAATTACATCTTACATTAACAAGCTATAAGAATTATTAAGATGATGCGATTTGCTGATGGAAATTTTTGGAAGCAAAAATTTAACATTTTTAAAAGCAGTAGCAGGTACATTATTTCCTTCCCCCACAAAAGGACCAAATACTCCACTACAGCACAGACAGCCAAAGCAACAGCAAACAAAGTCTCACTGCACAAAGGAGAGCCAGAAAATCCTTCACCGTTACAGCATTACTTGCAGGTCACCATTTTAGGTACACTTGTCATGCAAATACAATTAACAATAGGGTCACAATTAGAAAATGAGAAGTGCACATTACTTTTTCCATCTGAATCTCTGCAAAAACATCAGGTCTTTACTTATTCTCTTGATCAGGGTTTTTTGTTTTTAAAATGGCACACTCGTACTCAGTAACCTAAGCTGTAAAGCACATCTGTCAACTCAAGAAAAAGTTTAAGCGAGTCCAGTTCATATTCCAAAATCACAGGTATTTTACTAAGGAACTGTATATGCAGTTTTTGGTCCAGAAAGCTAATACAGAGGTTGCTCTAAAATGTTAAGTAAAGACACAGAAGCTTTCCATCAGGATGGTTTTATTCATTTAACCAAGTTTCTACAGTGGAGGGGGGTGGGGGGGCGCAGAGGAAGCAGCAGCAAGAGGGGGAGGAGGAAACAGTTTAGAATATACAGCACTTCCGTTTGGGCTGAGTTTCCGGAGGCTCGAGGGCAGCTAGGATAGCCTCATCAAACACATTCTTCAGACCTCTCTACAAGACAGAGGGGAGGAGAAAAAATAGCAGCCAGGTTAGAGGATTAGAGAGAGAGAGAGAAAAGCACAAGATGATACAAACAGCATTCAGGATTAAGTGGGCTGAATTCACTGCAGCAAGCTGATTTGCCTTTGGTACAGCAAAGAAAGTTAAAAAGTAACAATACTAAATTCTTGGAGAAAGCAATTATCTCCATTTTGATGGCCTGGAGTTCAGAGAAGAAACAGATAAAAGGCCAACAATTAAGAGAATAATTGCACCCTTCATGGTAAACAGACAAGCACAGCAGATGTTAGCAAAAAAGCTCTTAATACATTCATTCACACATGGAACCTCAGCTATGAATCCTCACTAGTGTGAATGGGAACGGTGGATATGTATGAGACTTTTGGTCACATCCACACAAAACAAGCTACTTTCCTAACCCACAAGTAGGCCCCCAAGAGAATCATAGTCAGTCTAAAAGGCCAGGCAAATGGAACTTAAGATTGGTTACTGCAGGTGCATATAATTTAAGTATTATTTACTGGCTTGATATGCGAATTCAGCCCGTGTATAAGTGAAGCTCTGCAAATAGAATATTAGGCACATTCACACCTAGATGAAAGCAGGATTGCTTTCCAATTTAAACCACCAAGCATTTACAATAGAAGCAAAACCCTGTTAGTGCTTTCATGTAGACATTTAGAGAGCCAGCTATGGAAACCGTATATTCTAGTTATTGAGTTCAGTATAACCACCAAAGTTATAGGAGAAAAACATTAGAAATGGAATGCTATGACTACAGGATCCAGACACCAAGCAAGCAGTCAGAAAGAAGTTTTAAGATGTTTTCTGGGGTTACCATTAGACCATGAAGCATGAATTACAGGGATTCTAATAAGGAAAAACTCCAGAACAGATTCCCACTGCCATAAAAATCAACAGATTATAGTTTTGGCAATAGATGGAACATTTTGCTTCACTAACTGGACTTGTCTAAATCTAATGTCATGAGGATTTCAGAAAGGGAAGTTTAAAATGCAACACTCAGGAAAACAAAAGGGTAAAGCATCTGATTCCGAAGACTACCATCTTCCTTGTGAACTAAGAGGTAGTGCAGATATCCAAAACAGAACTACTTCATCAGTTTGGCTGGGAAAAAGTATTTTGCATACTGGTTTCAGGGAAGGCTTTCAGATCGGCTTTCAAGGAACACATTGATGGGATATACAAATAGATCAAGAAAGATAACCAACTTGTCTGGAAATCTTTTGAGCCTGCTACAGGAAACATGGAGCGGCCCAATTTTCAAAGCACTCTGCTGGGGAAATGAATGGAACTTTTACAACCTGAGAAACGAAGGTTACACAAAAGTAAGATGTGTAATTGTAGTTACTACTAGTAGTAATTATTACAGTGTAATAGTAAGATTACTGAACTTTGAAGCCAGGGAAAACCATTGCTATTTTTCATCTTCAATAAATTATATACAAAATACTGTCACATACACCATCTTTACATACTCCACTAAGAAATCCTTTTACAGAACATCAACTTCATCTAAGTAGAACTTCTAGCTTTCTGGCTTATATAGTTCAAATCATGCACACCCCATTCAGAAACTGAGCAATACAGGGCAGGTATTTTCTTACAGGGATTTCCCTTTCTGAAATCCTGGTAGCCATGCTCATTCAGAAGTATCTGCCCTACATTTGCTCAGTTTATACGTTTCTACTGGTTACACTACATGCCTGAAAAAGGGCCTTGTGTGGCACGAAAGCTTATTTCCACCAACAGTTGGTCCAATAAAAGATATCGTTCGAGCCACTTTGTCTCAGTGTAGAAAAGGAGACCACATTTAAAAAGAACATATTCCTTGTGCAAAAGTGCTCAGTGATGTTCACATACATAAACATCAAGCTGCAAGGAGTTATGAGTAACCTACCTAAGAGGTAATGGAACCAAAAGTGGGAGAACTATTCTTCACAAACTAATATGAACTTTTAGAAGACGTATTTATGGGCCAACACTAATCACTGTACAGTTCAGGCAGTCTGACTGGACAGAGGGAAGAGGGTGTGTGGCACGTGCTTTAGAGTTATGCCAATACAGAAACACAGTACCTGGAAAACTTATGTTCCAACAGTAAAGACAGAGTACTGTTAGGGGTCTGTTAGTCAACAGGATGAGCTGGTTCCTTAATATCTAGAATGTGCAAAAAAGGTGTTTTCATGAGAATTTCAGTTTGGGAGATGTGCACGATGTCTATGCCGTTGGAAAGAAGATCTTGCTGGGTGCATGCAGTCTAGACTACATCTACAATGATCAGCACATCACAGCTTCACTTCAGGCATAACAGGCCATTCCAGTCCTTCAGCTGACATTTGCTCTAGCCCCAAGGGCCAATAGGTCCCTCTTAAGAATTTCACCTGATCTGGAGATGACTTTCCTGAAGTGGTACTACGAAGTGTGGAGAATGAGCCTTTTGGAATATACACCATCTTTGATTGCATAAGAATCTGAAGCATGCCCACTAGACTGTTTGAAGGGGGGGGGGGGGGAATAACTTTTTAAAGAGGGTTGTAGACAGCTTTCCATAGTTCACTGAACACTGCAGACTGACGAGGCAGAAGCACCTTGCGACTGGAGTTTACACAGGTTAGAAGTGGTGGCCTGATCAAGGTCAATACCTTCATGGTGAGAATATGGATTGTAGGGCTGGCACATTTCAGACAAAAGAACAGGACTCAATGAAAAGTTAACTAGACAAATTCAGACTAGATTAAAACTATAATAGTAATTTTTAACAGTTTGAACAAGTTATTAATGGTGAGAGAGATGCTGAAATATTTAAGAAAGGTTAGATATCTTTAAAAAAACTCCAACTCTTAAATGGCATGGAACAACTTTGTCTCTATTTTCTAGGAAATAGTATTGGATGATTGCTGAATCAGAGAAAGGGGAGGGGGTAGTCCCCTACAGATATAGCTGCCATTCTTAGGCTACAAAGAGAAGCCAGAAGCAAGCCACTGAGTAAACGAGTTCTTTTGTGGAACCTTTTACAGCTTTTAGTCTCTAATGTATGAAGTAATATCCATCCATTAAGCGTCTATATTTTTTCTTGCAGCAGAACTGATCCACCATCACTCAGAATGGCTCAGAAAGTTCTATGCTTGCCTTTCAGCCCTTCCACTGGTACTATGTGTACAAAAATGTTCTATTAGAATTGGAGAGGCATGTGTAATACAAGAACTCTGCTAGTCGATACAGACATCACTCCCTAACAATATGGATTTTAGGTACAGCTCTTAATGACAAATCTGGGGTTAAGGAGTAAAAAAAAAAAAGTGTCCCTGCAAGAAAATTCAGAGATATTTAATTATTGAACATCTTGGGCCAAAATATTCCTCATGACAGAGATGACATTCTATATCCAATATCCTATTACAGTTTCCTAGCCATTATACAGCAAGTTCGGCTCTGGCTCTATGAGAACTGACTGCTGAAGTCAAACTAATATATTGGATTATAAATAACGCAAGAGCAAGCAGGGATACTTTTTAAATAGCGAAGGACTCTGGCATTAGAACAGCACTTACCCTACCCTCAGTTTTCCAAAGGATACTCAATAAGTTTTGCTCTTCAGATAAGGTTTCAAAATTAAATCTTTCTGGATTTTTTTTTAAAATAGCTATCCACCAGTCACCACTACACCCCTACTACTGTCATGTCTTAGAGTTGCCATTTCACTGTTGATGTGCACTTCAGTTCTGTGGCAGACACCAAATGAGACTGGCTATAAAATGCACATAAAGGGATCCTTTTCAAAATCTAACTTAAGACGAACCATCAATTTAACAATTTTAAGTAGAAATAAGTTTGCTTGCCCTTTTTATCTCAATAGTAAATTGTGCATAAGCGACTTAGGTCATTCAGATACGTTTCTCTTATGCAGCCTTAATCAACTAAGTTTAGGCAGCATTTTCTCCAACACAGAATAAAGCAAAAATGAACATTACTTATCTGCAACCAAGTTCAAGATGTTATCCTCATGGAGTTGCACTTATGGGTTTAGCTCTGCTTGAGGCACTTGGGAATCTTCAGCAGTATCCAGAAGAGCAGCGCATGCGCAGCTCAGAGAGCATGTGTTGGATGACTGGTATATAGAAGGCACACTACTCTGCCCTCTCCCTTCAGTTTTGGAACCTCTTACCACATTGAGATAATAGAGCACTAAGATGGTGGGAAAGGGTGGGAGGGTGTGGGGCTTCATATGGACAACATCTCAAAGAACTCAATTACAGGTAAAGTAACTTTCATTTCTTCAAGTGTATCCTCATGGAGCCACACTTATGGGCGATTAATTAGCAGTACCAGGAAAAAGGTGGGTACTAAACATTACCACGCAGATTTAATGCTCACAAGCCAAAGAGAAGAGAACTATGGAGACAGTAGTAGGCTAATGTTATTTAAAAGTATACTAACACTCTCACTGCGAAGAGGATACATACTTAATAGAGCATATTAAGAAGGAACTTTTACGTATAATATCCATTTGTTCTGAAACTTTCTGAAGAGTTAGTGCCCAACTCGCAGAGATGGTAGAACTAGGTCATGGAGTGGAACAAACGTGTGCTGAAGAGCCTTCTGAAGAGCTAATACCCAACTAATAGAGATGGTAAACCAAAGTCAGAGTGAAACAATCACTTTGGCATAAAGTATGAAGAAAAGGAAGGAGGAGAGAAAAGGAAATTGGTCACCTACCTTGGTGAATTCCTTTCTCCTCTGCTGAGCAGACAGTCCTCCGGCTGGGTAGCTCCACCCTGACCGGCAGGAGGCAGAAGATATCAATGTTTCTACTGCACATGTGCCTCCCACGCTATCCTCCTCTTCAGATAGTTCCAAAGCGGAGGATCGGCAGCCTTGTGTTGATCGCCGATAAATTATTATTTTTTTTTAAAGCCCCTTGTGGGAAATAAATCTAATAACTCGTCATAAACAAGAAAGGTGAATCATTTAACTTGTATAGAACATGTAAGTGAAAAATTTTCCTAATAAAACTCTGTATTACAGTGTTTACTTGTCTCTTTCTTTCTCTCTCTTTTTTTTTTTTTTTTTTGAGTCTCTGAGGTGGGTCCGGAGGACTGTCCGCTCAGCAGAGGAGAAAGGAATTCACCAAGGTAGGTGACCAATTTCCTTTTCTTCCCCTGCAACAGACAGTCCTTCGGCTGGGATATACCCAAGCTCTTTATTTACTGGGGAGGGAAGAGACGGACTCAGGCGTATCTAAAACTGCCTGAAGAATTCTCCTCCCAAAGACCGCTTCTGCGGACTGAAAAGCATCGATTTTGTAGTGCTTAACAAATGTGTGGACGGACGACCAAGTTGCTGCCCTACAGATTTCATCATAAGATGCTCTTGCCTTGAAAGCATATGATGTAGCTGCTCCCCTTACAGAGTGAGGCCAGATTTGGAGGGGAGGAATTTTCCCTTTGGCTTTATACGCCTCAATGATGGCCTGCTTTACCCATTTAGATATTAAAGTTTTTGAAGCTTTCTTCCCTTTTATAGCTGGCCGTAAATTAACTAATAAAGTGGGTGTCTTACGAAAACCTTGGGTTCTAGCAAGGTAAATTTTGAGAGCCCTGCGTACATCTAGGGTGTGCCACAACTTTTCCTTCGGATGAGAGGGATTCGGGCAGAAGGAAGGCAGAACGATCTCCTGTGATCTGTGGAAAATGGAGTTAAACTTTGGAATAAAAGCCAAATCTAGCCTAAACGTAACAGACTGTTTTTGGAAGATACAAATATTATTTTCCGTGGAAAGGGCTCCTAATTCAGACATCCTCCTGGCAGATGTTACCGCTATTAGAAAAGCCACTTTCAATGATAGCATATAGAGAGAAACGTGTGCTAATGGCTTAAAGGGTGGCCTGGTTAGTGCCTCAATAACTAAACTGAGGTCCCAAGAAGGCGATCTGTGGATTACAGGAGGGGAAAAGATGTCTGGCCGCCCTTAAAAACTGTCAAAGAGGTCTATGAACCGAAAAATCCCTAGAGGTCAGAGTAGATAGGACAGAGTTTATAGCGGAAACCTGTCTGGCTAAAGTATTGTATTTTAAGGCCTTTGTCCAGCCCTGCTTGGAGAAACTCTAGTATATCCACGATTGAAGGACTACAAGGGTCGAGACCTCTGCCTAAGGCCCATGTTGCAAGACCTTCCAAGTTGCTCTATAGGACCTTCTAGTAGCCGGTCTCCTGGCTGCTAACAGAGTTCTTTGGACTGACCCAGAATAACCCTTCTCTTTAAGGATTAAACTCTCAATTTCAATGCTGTCAATTTTAGACCCCCCGGGTTCTCGTGGAAAAGGGGTCCCTGGGACAGAAGATTCCCCCTCTCAGGGAGCAAGAATGGGTTCTCCACGCTCAGCTCCCTGAGGTCGGAGAACCATGGTGGTCTGGGCCACCATGGGGATACCAAGATTACTAGGGCCCTTTCTTTTTTGATTTTTGCCACCGTTCTGGACAGCAAGGGGTAGGGAGGAAAGGCATATAGCAGCCCCCTGGGCCATTCCTGGCTCAGAGCGTCCAGGGCTGCTGCTCCCGATTCTTCCGATGCTGCCATGAAGTGTTCTACTTGGGTGTTGTCCTTGGAGGCGAACAGATCCATGATCGGGACCCCAAACCTCTCTTATGAAAAGAAAAACCTCTTAGTTGAGAGTCCACTCGTGGGGGTTCACCTGGTTCCTGCTGAGCCAGTCGGCCTGTGTGTTGTTCACTCCCCTTATGTGTAAAGCCTTTAGAGAGGCCACCCGTGACTGCGCCCAATTGAAAAGAATCGAGGCCTCCTTCTGCGGAGCCGGAGACCTCGACCCCCCGCCCCCCCCAGTGGTTCACATAGGCTTTTGCTGCTATGTTGTCCATGTATATCAGGACATGAGCCCTGAGGAGGAGCGGTGCCCATTGCTGATGCGCCAGGCGAAGACCCCTGAGCTCCAACAGGTTTATGGGTTTCTCCTTTTCCTTCGGAGACCAGCTCCCTTGAATGCATTTACCCTCCATGTGGGCCCCCCAACCCGGCATCGGATGTCATTAGCCTCCTGGAGGGTTCCGTCAGTGGCACCCATTTTTGAAACATGGCTGGATTGAGCCACCAGGACATGGAGGATTTTATGTGGGTGGGCACTCGAACCCAAGGGTTTCCCCCTAGCGTGAGCTCTCTTTGAAAAGGACGCAGCAGCCTCTGTAAGGGTCTGAGATTGTAGCGGGCCCACTGGGCCTGTCGAGAGCACGACACAATCAGCCCCAGGAGCCTTGCCAGAGACTTGAGTCTCAGTCGATGAACAGCCTGGAACAGGCGGATCACTGACCGAATCTTTTCTTGTCTCTGCTCTGGGACAAACACGGAGTCTGAGGAAGTATCGATGATTACTCCCAGATGTTGTAATCTGCGTGTTGGTGTCAGCTGACTCTTGGGCAGGTCTGTCACAAATCCGTGTGCCCCCAGGTACGTCATCACCCTGTTCACATCCCTGTAAGCGCTCTCCTGAGATGGAGACCTGACTAGGATGTCGTCCAAGTAGGAGAATACGTGGATCCCCTCCTTGCGCAGGTTCGCTATTAGGGTGATGAGGACCTTGGTAAGAGTCCTTGGTGCAGAGGAGAGGCCGAAGGGCAGAGCCCTGTACTGCCAGTGGCAGCCGTTGAAAGCGAATCGAAGCCATCTCCTGTGTTTTGGAAGAATGGGAACATGGAGATAGGCCTCCTTCAGGTCTATTGAAGTTAGCCAGACCCCTTTTGATAGACTGTGACAAATGGAAGATATCGATTCCATTTTGAATTTTTGGGATCTTATCCACTTGTTTAGGGACTTTAGATCTAACACAGCCCTCCATTGTCTTTTTTGGAACCAGAAAGATTATGGAATATAATCCCAAACCTTTCTCCTCGTTTGGTACCTCTTCTATGGCTTTTATTTTATGAAGCCTTTGTATTTCCTCCGCCATTGCTCTTAGTTTGTGAGGGTTCTTGGAGACGGGGGAAGGAAGGAACTTGTCTCTTGGTAAGCCCCAGAGTTCCAGGGAGTACCTCTGCTCCACAATTTTCAGCACCCATGCTTCTGAAATTGAAGCTTCCCAATTTTTGTAGAAATTTGATACCCTTCCCCCTATGTCCTCCCCTCCTTGCGAGTCATGCTTGTTTTGTTGACTGTGAAGGAGGAGGGTCTCGGAACCTGCCCCTATCACACCTGTGCTGTCGTTGCCGCCTGAAATGAAAGGACTGCTTATTATAATCCCTGTCGGAGGGGTGGTTGATCTTACGAAAGGATCCGTATCCCCCTCTAAACCTAAAGTTAGGGGCCCAAAAGGATCTTTTCTTTGCTGTAAATTGAAGCAGGGATTTGGTTTTCGATTTATCATTTGCATCTGGTTAGGACCTTGTTCAAACAGGTTCCAAAAAGCTGGAGGCCCTTGTGAGGCCTTTCTACTAATAAGGTCTTTGCAGTAGAATCCCTTTGCCACGACCTTAGCCAAACCCTTCTTCTGGCCACCACCGATAAGGAAACTGCCCTGGCCGACTACGAGAGCGCATCCGTGGTGGAGTCGGCTAGGAGTGCCGTAGCCAGCATAACCCTGGAAGAAAGGACCCTAGATCTTTCTTCCGAAATATCTGAGGACTGCATCTCCTGCAGCCATGCTAGATTTGCTTTGGCCAGATAAGAGGACAGGAGGTTAACTCTCAATGAATTTGCTGATGCGTTTAGCCCTTTTCTGAGAGCCCCGTCGATAGCCCTATCTGCTGGAACTTTAGGGAAGCAACCCCCTTCGGTGGGAAAAACCATCTGCCTTGCCAAAGATGCAGCGGCTGCATCCACGTCTGGATTTTTAAATAATGGTTCTTTTTTCTTGGAGAATGAATACAACGCCTCGTGTTTTATTCATTCTGCACGACTTGGCAGGTAATTTCCATTCCTCCAAGATGAGCTTTTCAAAGGCCCTATCCAGGGGAAGGCCAGCGTCTCTTCCTGAGATAGAGGGAAGCAGCCGCCTTACATCCTCCTCTGAATCGGAGGAATCCTCTTTTCTATGTTTCTCTTCTAGGGCCAGAGTTTTTATGACTTGGGCCATGAGCTCCTCTTTGAAATTTAAAGGGAATTGTCTCTCATGATCCCTGTTAGATATAGAAGTGTCCTGCCATTCCCCTTCCTCCAGCTCCGAAGGGGGTTCCTCCGACTCTATGTCGGAATTTGATACCAGGGAGTGTATAGCAGCTCCCACAGCCATATTCCCTTCTCCCTCCCCTGCTGAGCTAGCCTGCTCAGAAGATGGAGGAGTGAAGTAGGTGGGAAATGGCGCCCCCTGTGGTAGTCCAAGATTTTCCCACCTTTTTAGTCCACCTCTTTTTTGCAATGGAGGCTTTCCCCCCCTGAGCTTGTTTTCTCTTTTTTATCCCCTAGTGATGAAATGGCTAGGAGAATTTTTTCCATGCTATTATTTAGGGTTTTGAAGGCCTCCTTCTGTGTATCCCAACCCCCCGGGGTGGTCAACACTGACGTCCCCCCTTGCCCAGAGTCCTGTGGAGAGAATGACCTGATAAGACTCATTGCTCCCCCTGTGCGTCCCCAATATCTTATCTGGAAGGGACTCACCTCCAACCTGGAAGAGCCTTCCGTGCCTGTTTCTCGCTCTCCCTACACTGCCACGTGGGAGAGGTTGAGCCTTTCGCCCCTGCTTTTTTTTTTTTTTTTTTTTTTTTTTTTTTTTTTTTTTTTAAGGAGGAGGAGTCTGGGCTGAACAGACCCGCTGCTACTGCAGGGGACCGTTCCGGACAGGGGAGAGGCCGCTTTTCGATCCGCAGATCCCTTCTCCCTGCTCCCAGGCTACTGCGCGGGAGCCAGCTGGGTTATAAGTAGCCGCTGCCAATGGCTGCTGCCAAGGCAGGGGAAACCCCTTTTTAAGTGCCCCGTCAAGTTCTAACTCGGTCTTCTTCTTCAGAGTCTGTGCCTAACGCTCTTGCTGGTCCAAGGCAGAAGAAAAAACTAAAGAGAAGGGTAGCGCAGGAGGCGCATGCGCAGTAGAAAAACCTATCTTCTGCCTCCTGCCGGTCAGGGAGGAGCTACCCAGCTGGAGGACTGTCTGCTGCAGGGGGAGAAAGAGCATGCACACTCTAAATGCACTCAGTGTAGCAGCAGCATCCGTAAACTCCCCATAGTCCTCCTCTCCTGCTTCCCTTGTAACCCCACACCCCTCAATAGTACCTTTTTATTTACTCTCTCCATTCTTTTTTTTTTTTTTTTAATTAAAGCATTCCAAGTTGTCAATAGTTTTAAAAGTCATCATGTAAGGAACCCCATAGGACTAAGAGTAGCAAAAAGGGATAGACCCCAGTGAGCTTTAGGGAGTGTAAACTTAGGAAAAGGATACATAAAGCAGATCATATAACACACACAAGTCTACATAAGCTGATCAGTTAAATGCAAGAGCTAAGCAGAAGGTGTAGATGGCAGATGCTACCCAGAAGCAGGGAAGTGCACAACAGGGAACCGCTGGGATCCGTGCACACAAACTCAGTCACCTACTGTTAGATGATAGCCTGCTTGAAAGGAAGAAAGGGAAAACCATGGTCAGAAAGCACACATTAAGCTAACTATAGTTAATGAAAGGTTAAAAAAAAACACCTATACCAAGTACTGGGAAATCATCAACATTATTCAGAAAGTACAGAGGTCTCTCTCCTGTATGACTCATGACTGAAAAAGTCAGAATGATGGATGGTATTGGTCCTTACATTAAGTAGAAGAAATCATGTAAAATGAGTCAGAGGAAAGATTTTTGCTTCTAATCTAGGAAGCAAGTCACAGGAGAGGTGTAGGTCCCTATCCCCCCTCCCAACAATCCAATATGGCACTTGGCTGTTAACGGTTGGTGAATATATGGGTAACAGGTACGAGTAATGAGGCATGGTGACAGCAGGCAATAATGATTATACATGCAGCAGTCATGAACAAGTACTAACCCTGTAAGATTTAAGAGAACAGAGGAGGCAGAGAAATATGGTGGAGATGCACATCTTATAGTTTTGCATTACAAAACATTACAGCGACATCACATAGAAAAATGGGAAGCTGGGTAATGATAATCCCCCAGGGAGCTTTGCTGGAAGATGAAGATCTCCAAGTACAGGAGAAAGTTAGTAACAAATCTATATCAACCCTATGGTCAGTGGACACAATAGACTCACCCAATGTAAGATTATAAAGACCATAACATGCACAATTGCCAGACGATCATAAAAGAATAATCCGACAGTCTTCTCATTCTCTTTTTTATATCTACAGCGAAAGCCCAATTGCTTTTGAATGATCTGTGAATGTGCCGTTGATGATATGGGCATAACATCGGGGCGGGGAAATGAGCCACCTTGGAAGGGAAGATCCAGAAGTTCAGCAACAATAAGAACTGGGAGACTGCTGGGAGACCGCTGCAAGCCATCTGAGTACTACTGCGGATGCCATAACCTTACCCACTGAATACAACATAACATGGTTAGTTTGGACCAATAATTCCTTCAAAGCCCTCCCCACTTCCACTAGACAGCCATAACCACTTTCCTGAAAATGTGAATTAGACAGCTAAAGAACTTCTACGATAGAAACAGCTGGTAGCGGTCTTCAGTGCTGATAGTGAAGGAACATAGACCTGTGCTAGGGCAAAAGATCTATCTGCAACAGATAGTCAGAGGGCCAAGCAATATTAAATGGTAGCCCTTCGCTAGACCCCTTCCCCCGCTTAATTAGGAGTGGCTGCAATGACATGAAAGGGCTGAGGGGCAGGATGTGTAAAAAAGGTTTAATATACCAGGGAAAATGAAGGAATAGATGTCCGGGCATCCCAAATTTGGCATAGCCTGTGCGTCTGACACTCATGTGAGGGGATAAAGTTGTGCGCTGCACTGCTGGCAGGATACGGTATGACCAGCAAGCAAGCTCTCAAAAGTGGAGCCTGGGAACGCTTCCTTGCATGCTGCTGCCTTACAAATGTCCAGGATGAGCACAAGTTTGCCACTGAGGAACAAGTGCACTGTTATCCTAGACAGAAGGTCTTTACCTGCTAGGACGTAACAAGAGTGGATACATTGGAGAATCTATTGGGATATTCTTTGCGATGCCACCTTGATGCCCACGCATTGTCCCCCAAAGCATACAAAAAGCAAGTCAGATACTCGGATGGACTCTGTGCGTTCAACGCAGAGTGCTCTCTTCAGATCCAAGTTGTGAAGGGTTGTCTCTATTCGAGATGCATGTTGCTTAAGGGAAAATACTGGTATGGATAGAGTCTGGTTCACATGACATGATGAGACTACCTTGGGCACAAAGGATGGATCTATTCTTAGGTCTACCATATCTTTGTGAACAGTAAGGTACAGGGGTGAGGTGCGAAGAGCTGACAGCTCGCTGATTCTTCTCACCAACGTCAAATGCTGCCAGTAAAAAGCGTTTTTAAGCTAACATTCTCCAAGTTGCAACGAGTTCAAATGCCAGCTGCATTAGTCTACTTAGAACAAGGTTCACATCCCACTGGCGCACTGGTTGCAACCATATTCTTCAGTCCTTTCCAAAAGGCATGTGTAAGAGGGTGGGAAAATAGAGTTAACAGGTTGTAAATGTGCAGAAATGGCTACCAAATGAACCTTCACCAAGGAGAGTAACAAGGAGAATTTTTTTTAGACTAAGAAATGATAAAACGTCAATTTATCCTGAAAGAGTTCATGGAAATACCCTGCCGTGTGCACCAGTTCCCACTTACCTGCACAAGCTGACCTGGTGGCTGGCTTACGAGCATTTAGAACTGTTGCGGAAACTTCTGGAAAGAGAGAGAGAAGTTCACCTATGGGTAAATTAGTCACGCACAAACGCGTAAGGATTTGAGGTTGTGGTGCAGGATCATTCCTTTGTCTGTTGACGGATGGTCTCTTTGAGATGGTAACATATATCGATCTTTCTGAAACCAGAGCTGGTTTGGGACAGCATGGGGCTATTAAGTTCAAGTGAACCTCGTCACTCCTTACTTCGTAGACTACCTTCTGGATCAGAGGAATGGTGGAAAAGCATAGAGGAATTGTCCGCTCCCGGGAACAGCAAATGCATCCGAGATAGATCCTGGATCTCGGCCTGCTCTGCTGCAGAAGCAGGGGAATTTTGCATTGCATGAGGTCACGAAAGTCTCTCTCTAAGATGGCATACCCCATACCATGAGTATCTCATACGGGACTTTGCTCTGCACCATGGATCCTTTAACATGGGGGAGAAGAGTTTACAGGGCCCACCATACCGCTGTGATTTCAACATTGATGGGGAGATATGTTCTCAGTCCATAGACCCGGAGCTCTCAATTCATCCATGTACACCCCCACCCCCCCCAAACCACTTACTGATGCATCGGTTGTCACTGACTTTGGGTTGCAAGGACTCAAACAGCATTCCCTGAAGATGGTGTTGGGGCTTCATCCAGCAACATAGGGAACAAAGACATGCCCCGGTGGAGAGCATTTTGTTCGCCGAGTACCACCCCAGCGAGTATACTTTCTTCAGCCGCTGTTGCAATGGTCTTATGTGAAGTCTCGTCAGAGGTGTTACTGCAGTGGTAGAGGAGAATACGCCTTGGAGCCTGAGGAAGTAGTTGATCATCCCTGTCCCAAGGCAGTTGAGTTCTCGGATACTTCGCTGGATATCCAGATACCTCTCTCCTAGGAGGAAGGCACGTTCCCTGTGGGTAGGTAAAATGGCCCATATGAACTGTAGTGTTCTGGATGGGATTTTTCCATTTACGATAAGGTCTAAGTCGTGACTCTCTTGGTACAATCGGTCCCTCGACTCTGCTGTGATCAAGCCAATCGTCCAAGCAGGGAAAGATCTGTGACCACAATGGCTACACACTTAACACCTTTGGTGCAGTCGCTAGTCCGAAAGGTAAGACTGTGTACTGGTAGTGGCACTCCCCCTTCAATAAAACGTAAATATCCTTTGTGAGATGGGTATAAAGTAATACACATCTTTCAGGACGAGGGAGGCTAACTAATCTCCCTTCTCCAAGGCCAGCAGTATGGATTGTAGCATGGTCAGAGAGCTTGGATTTTCGAATGAATTTATTTAATTGTCTAAGGTCAAGGATTGGCCTCAATGTGTTTCTCTTAGGGACCAGAAAGTACCTTGAGTAAAAACAATGTGATCCGAGGGCACCTCTTCGATGGCTCCCTTGGCTAAGGAATCAATCTTCTTGAGGAGCTGTCTTGTGGGAGGTGTCTCTAAAGGATGATCGGGAAAGGGAATTTAAGGGTGAAAATGATTCGAATTGGATGGCATAGCCGCACTTAATCTCCTTAACTCAGGAATTAGTGGCAATCTGGGCCCATGCATTGTAGAAAGTGGTTAGACAGTTCAAGGAGGAAAGGTCCTACTGACCTCTCTCAACCTCCTGTTGGCTAAACCCAAGACTGAAGCTGCTGTCCAAAGGATGAGGAAGATTGCTGCCCGAGCTGGTGTTTTGGCTTCATGAATGTCTTGCAAGGCTGGGGTAGAACTGGTAATAGAAGGATTGTTGTGGCTGGGGGTGCCTGTTTGGGGATGGGAAGGATCTCTGCTTAGAGAAGAAAGAAGACAGAATAATGTTTCTTGAATAATCACATGACACCTTCTGACCTGGCTGTTTGACTGGTGGTCTTAATTTTCTTCAATGTTTCATTGGGTCACATTAGAGAAAAACCCTTCTGTGAGAGGGAGGTCCTCAACACGTCTTATTCTCCATCGTAGAACGCAGCCAAACATGCCTCCTTAATGTCACAGCTGAAACGACACCTCGTATGGAACAGTCCACTATGTGCATTGCATATGACAGCTGGAAGTGCGCAAGCTGTGTCCCTTCTTTGTGAAGGGCAGCAATTCGTGTTCGGGTCCATGGTAGTTGAAATCTGGGACCACCGCCAATGTTGACACACACTGCCAAGTAATTTGTTGCCCTGAGGGATGATTTTGCTGGTAACACCTCATGTCCTACAACATCTAGTCTGTAGCCCTTCCTGTCAGAGTGAAGCATGAAGTTGCGCACCCCCCCTCCCTCCGGTGGCTAGCACCTGAAATTACTAGGGAGTTAGGCACTGGATGATGGGAGAAAATTGATGCCCCTTCCTGCAGCATAGTGTAGAGGGCATCAGCCAGCTTGTTGATAGGAGCAGTCAAAGATGGGGAGTGACTGACGGCTCCGTCAGTTCTTCAAAACAGGAGTAGTGTAATATGGCCCAAGTTACCTGAGCCTAGAATCCCAAATACCAGGCTGGATGGAGTCTAAGACCGTGATAGGGATTTGGGTAAGTGCTGCAAGGAAAGGCTTCAATGCCTGGAAGACTTTTGCGTCCTCATTATTATTATTAACAAACATTTATATAGCACCAGCAGTGTACCTGGCACTTTACAAAGTAATAAAATAGACACGGTCCCTGCCCCTAGGGCTTACAATCTGAGAGACAGGAGCTGGGGGAGAGACATAGGAAGGGGAACAGAGGGAGAGACAAGGGGTCTAACATTCATGAAGATGCGAGGTCTCAAGTGCACGTACTTGGCTTGGTTACGATGAGGTCCTCTGTACCCAGCATTGAAGCAGGGTCTGAAAGCAAGTCCGATGGAGGAGGAAGACATGGGACTGTGTCGTCGTCCTCAGGGCTGGACGATGTGGATGAAAAGTCTTCCCCTTTTGGAGAAGGCGGCTTTCCCCAAGGGGTTATCTGAAGGTGGAGCTAAGGGCAGTGCTGAAGGCAATCGCCCCAGTAGGATCTGGAGGAAAAATGCCCCTGCTGGAATGGGTTGACTTGGGAAAGTTGGAGGTGCAGATCCTTTCAGTTCTACTGATAGTTGTGCAGGTGCTGAAGGCAGTGCCAGGAGCGGTGCCAAGAAGGGTGTGGCTATGGGCCATGTGGTTATGAAGGCACAGGCATGAGGAGATGGTGGGGGTTCACAATCTTCCCCTGGAAAACTCCCCCCCCCAACCCCCCCGGGTGAGATCTAGAGGTATGCCATGGGAGTGTTCTTTGTGTCCATGTCTATAAGCTTTTATGGCAGCATGGGGATCTGTAGCTCCTAGAGAGCGGTACCAATGCCTGTATTGTCATTCTCTATAAAAGAATTCTCTCCATTCCCTTGGGAAGCAGCAGGAGCAAGGAGATGCACCTCTCTCATCATAACAGCAGTCAATGTGGACAAGACAGCTCTTTGCTACGCAGCCTGTGCTCAGGACTGCATTCATCTTGGTGCCATCCGTGCCAAGGAGAGCTCAGTGCAGGTTGGGGTGCCAGGACAGGTGCCAGTGATGATGGACCTGGAGAGAACATAAGCAAAGCTCCCAGTGAAAGGGAAGGGTTTGTGTCCGCCGTGGGTCCGATCTGAGTGAGGGGTGGCTGATGATGCCGCAGTGCCACATGCGCAGGCTAAGCCAGTGGAATTCTGAGCAGGCTGGTTTCACCTCCTGAAGTGCCTGCCTGTCCTCCTTCGAGCTTGAGGGGAGGGCAGCACATGCTCTACAGGTTTTCGTGTCATGGGCCTCGCTCAGAAATCCAATGCATTTAGCACAGGGATCTGAGATAGTGTTGCTGGGCAGGACGTACACCTCTTGAAGTCTGACTTTTAAGACATCTTGTTCTTTTCAGGCCCTAGACTATTAGCTCAAGACCACAGAGCCAGTGGGGCTAATGGTAGGCAGAGTTCTCACCTTGGTAGAGGTAAGAATCACTGGAATTCCTGGCGGAGATGAACGCTAAAGCACAAACACTGGCAATTACTTGAATAAGCCTAGAGTGTTTTCCTGATTGCCGAAAGGCAGCTGGAAGGAATTGAGATGGATGGGGCTCCGCCCCCTCCTTTTGTCACCTCCCCACCTTTTAAGAGACAAAAGCCCATGCAGAGGAGGGGGTAGCCGACCAAGGCAGAGCTGTGGTAGGCTTCTAGATGATTCCAGGAACTCTGCCTGGAAATGGAGGATACTAGAGAGTTTCCAGTGGTCTGCATAGCAGGAAGAGGATCCCATAGATGAGAATTGTGGAGATCCTTGAAGAACTACACGTTGTTAGAGTTTAGGTAAAGGCAGGCAACACTCTTTCCACTATGGTAGAAGCTAGTAATACGAGACATTTTGGAGTGACATCTAAAATAGAAGATTCCTTTCAGTCCTCATCTTATGCAAGAGCGACTGGGAAAACCTGTCCATGCTACATAGGACCTCCCAGGGGGTAATCAAGGGTATAGAAAAAGTGGCCTATTATGCATAGTAACACAGACGTTTATGGACCTTTGGTGCAGCATCATATATATCCTCATTGGGCCCTAAGTGTGAAGGTCACCAAGCGAATGTGTTGCAAAAAGGGAGACCCCTTTGCCAATGAGAGCACTGACAGTATTGACAAACAGAGCATAAGGGAACGCTCCCTATAGCTTTTTTAAGGATGACAAGCTGGAGAAATTAAGGTGGTTGCTGACTAAGTTTAGCTGGGTACTATCACTAGAGGTGCAATTCTACTGATCATAACTTTGACCATTAGGACTACAAATAGATTAGAAGAGGTTGCCTCTATATCCAAGTGACAGAGCTCAGCTGAGCAGTTAATGCGAGACTAATAGTCCCTTTATGTGTGGGGAACTAGCAATGCAGGACGCTTTTGTATTTGGCACTGTCAGAACTCAAGGGGAGTGGCAAAAATTCCTCATTTGACATGGACTAAGTAAGATGGTCAGTACTGTTTCTATCCATGGGATGTGGCAAGCAGCTGGCACAATACGGAGGTTGGGCTTATGCAGTCGTGGGTACAGTACCAAGATGGAACCACCAAAAGCAGGGGTCGTCGCTTGCCAATGGAACTGCTGGGTATCACTAGTGCCATGTCTGTATAATGGGAAACAGAGCTACATAGGAGCAAGAGTTCCTGTTAGTTGGGGCTGCTGGCAATCTACTCAGTGCTGTGCCAGCACGGGTACCGTCATGGCTTGCCTGGAGATGGTGTATGTCCCTGAAGTGTGTCCCTGAGAACAGAGCTTGGGTATCTCTAGGACAACGTTCAAATGAGTTACCCAATGCCACCTCAGCGTGGGACCAATGAATGCTCTCTGGTGCCTGTAGAGTGGGGGGGACAATGTTTTGTCCCAAAAATCTCTGTGGGTTAGAACACTCCATGTATGCTGTTGAGAGCGAGGCACTGGGCCTGCAAATAAAGTCCCAAGATCATCCCACTGCGTTTCCACCACCAAAGTCTCAGATCTGCTAACCAGCAGATCAGCAAGGCCAACTACTTCTGCTAAGAGTTCCAGCGATAAGGAATTAGAGAATCTTGCCAAGAGAAAACACAGCATCGCTTGAACTCTTAGCAGAAGTAGTTGGTTTTGCTGATCTGCTGGTTAGTAGGGCTGTAGCGGAATATCGCAGCGGTAGCTATTTCCGGCGGAAACAGTGTTTCCGCAATTAGTGGAACGGCATGGCAGAGGCTTTCATTCCGCGGTTTCATTCCGCGGTTCCGCTTATTTAATTCCGCAACTTAGTGGAATCGTGGAAACATGACATTTTTGCGATTTCCGCAATTCCGCCAGCGCCAAAAAATAGCGGAATAGCAGTTTCCCGCGATTTCCGCAATTTTTCCACGATTTTTCCGCAATTCCGCGATTTGCAGAATTCCGGCGGAATTAGCGGAATATCCGCAGAAAAGTCGCGGTGTGGCGCGGGCAGTTCCAAAATGGCGGAATGGAATCGCGGCGCGGTAAAAGCTGCTGCCGCATCAGCCCTACTGGTTAGCAGATCTAAGACTTCCAGCACCATAAGTGTCTTCCTTGTAAAGTGCCTCAGCAGGGGTGGATTCCACCTGTGGGTGCTCACCAGACGAGTGATCAGAGGCGTGACTCGCTCTGTGCAGAGTATTCTATTCTAGTGAATATGGAGGGTTAATGTCCTGCTCTGATCCAGATATTTGTGCCAGGCACCAGTGGTGGACTCCGAGATGAGGGGCTTCTCATGCCCTGTTGAGAACAGACCACCTTGGTCTATTGGGGGAATTTTGATCCATTGTGCACCCATAAACTTTGCAGGCTGACGAAGCCTTTGTGACTGTTGCAAACTCTGCTAATTGGTGGCACTTGAGTTTAGAGTGGCTTTGACTGGTCCTGCCTGGCTATAGGAAGATGCTCTTCAACATTTATACTCCTCCCCTTTCAGGAGGGAGAGGGTGGGGTGCTCAGATTGCACCTCCTGGGCAAGTGGTGGATGATTCTGTCTTCCTTGGGGGTGTTTCGTCAGGAAGCCTGCTAGCGTAAAGCGCATGTTAACAATAACGGTCTGAGGGATCCGAGAGCGAGCCTATCTATTATAGAGGTACGGACAGTCTATCCAATCTATCCTTCCTTGTTCTAGAGGTGAAAGACTGGCAGAACTGGCATGTAGAGGGGTTGTATTCTTCCCCTTAACAGACAGATCGTGCCTATCCAAGTAAGGCATTGAATTCCGACAGCCTTCGCAAATTCTTAAACCCAGGCTGTGCTTCAAATCGGAGATACGGTCACTAAGTTGTCAGGATGACCATTTAACTAAAAGAAAAGAATGATATGCTTGTGAGGCAGTAAAGGATATGCCAAAACTCCATTGTGTTTCCCAGTGCAGGAAGGGAAAAACTGAAGGGGGAGGATGGAGCGCATACCTTTATACCAGGCATCCAGCACCTGCTCTGAGCAGTGCATGAGCCACTCGCTGAATATTCCCAAGTGCCTCTTCAAGCAGAGGGACACCCCCATAACCACGGTTTCATGAGCATCAACTCGAACACAAGAGTTGCAATTATAACTCCATTCCCACAGCAATTCAGGCTATGTTTATTGACCATCGTGACTTTTTTCAAGATACTTTCAAACCAGATACCAGCAGTAACAGACCTATTACCTTTCCCCTATCCTTCTTAGCTGCTCCTTGGACAGACTGCTGAAGAAGAGTGGAGGTACATACAAAAGCCCTTACCTGTGTGAGTGCAGAACATTCCACATATTTGACAGCCTTCAGATCCCGGGCCAGCTTTTCAGCCGTCTCTGGAGTAATGGGCTTTTGCTTGTTCTTGGCAAGTTTCTCAATTGTTGAGGGGTCATCTCTGAGATCAATCTGGGTCCAAACCAGCAGGAAAGGAGTCTTTGGACAATGGTGAGTAATTTCAGGTACCCACTACATGAGAGAAAATATATTGCTCACTACACAAGCTCCTTAGAATCTCACATGCCATTTCCCAAATCTCTGCAGCAGCTGTTTTGTTCAGAAAATTTGACCAACCTTTTCTTTCACATTTTCAAATGAGGATGGTGAGACCACTGAGAAACAGACCAGAAATACATCTGTCTGTGGATAGCTGAGGGGTCGTAATCTGTCATAGTCTTCCTGTCCTAAACAGAGGATAGAAAAACATTAGGAGGGAAAATTTCACATAAGTGTTTGGGGGGTTGCAAACCAAATCTTTAACAGTGATGGCTACTTAAAAACCAACTCAAACACCACAAAAAGCCAGATGTCAGACACCATTCGGACACCATTCAATACATGCACATCTCTGGTTTCCCTGTCAAAACTCTAGGTCCATGCTCTTGTCATCTCACTCCTTCATTACTGCAATGTCCTTAACTGACATCCTTCCCGCCCTCCCTCACCTTAACCCACTCATTTCTATTCAACACTGCACTGCCAAGGTAATCCATCTCTTACTGCTCTGATTCCTTTCTCTGATCCCCTCTCCCCCTTTGCTTCCAGCGCAAACTCCTTGTCTTCACCTTCAATGCTTATCTTTATTCCCTCATTTCATGTTACGCTTCAGCCCAGGAACTTCACTCATCCTCTGACACCACCCTTGCCCGCCCCACCTGCTCCGAAACCCCATTATCCCTTCTCCCATTCTGCCCCCTATGTTTGAGCTTCCCCCCACACACGTTGTACTCCATCCCAACCTTCAAATCCCTCCTCAACCCATCCCCCCACAAAAAATGGTTGCTCATTGAACCCACATTGCTCACTAAATGCTCCTCTTACTATCCTTCATTCAGGGTTCCCATCACCCCTCTAAGCTTAGGACATGCACCTGCAACTTCATGAATGTATCCCTATTTTTCCCATGTTGCCCTCCCCCTTGTTCATCAGACCAAGACTCCCAGGGCAGGGACTTGTCTCTAAGGACAGTTTATCATCAGACACATTACAGGCACTATATAAATAGGGTAAAAAACCACCTGTAATGTGGGTTCTTCAAATTAGGGTTTCTATATTATTCATACTTTGGATATTTGCACTCCCAAACCCAGACCTTTATTAGCTTAGCTGCTACAGCCTGGAGCCTTGTGATGATGCAATCACAGGAGTATATGACCCCTGGCTCCAAGATCCCCCCCAGTTCCATCCAACTCCAAAGGGAGGAAGGGTGAGTGTGAATATGCAGAGGCCCCAATTCAAAGAATGGGTAACCTGTTAAATGAGATTTCCTGTAACTTTGGTTCTTTAAGTTGTCTCTACATATTCTCACTTAGGATAGATTCACAAGAAATACAGGAGGTGGGAGGGGAGTACATATTAATTACGAGCTCAGTAGCAATGCAGACAGCTGCAAATTACTTTTTTTTCATAAAGTAAAACTGACCTCCCAAATCCAACATCCGACATGGAAACCCAAGTCAATGGCATAAAATCTGATAAATGCACGAGGGGAACTTCAGGTAGCAGTCTTTTACATTTCCATCTGTAGAGGAAGTAACCACCATCCGGTAGGAGTACGCCTCCACCCCCAATCCTTACCAATAAGACATCCTTCTCTGACAGATTAAAATAATTTCTATCTAGCAACCCTGTTACCAATCAACTTGGGTGTAAAGGACAAAATAGGAGAATCACTTCTATGAAAACCCTTGGTAACTACCAACTAGAAAGGGATTGCTCTATGGGCACCAAATGTATGGAGTGCTGACTCACCAGGGGAGTAATTAGGGTGTGGGGTTTGGGGGGGTTTTGTGTGGGTTTTTTGGGGGGGCGGGGGGAGACAAAAAATCCACACAACCAAAAAAGCAATAATGAAATCTGAATTTAACTTAGGCAAAGGACGCGACATAATTTAAGCACCATTTTGTCCTTCTGAATTGTGAGGTACAACGGCTGGCAGCAGAGAGCTTGAAGCTCACTAACTCACCTTGCTCATGTTAGTGCCACTAGTACCTATGGGTGGGCGTCCAGAGAAAATTGTTTATATGGATCCGGATCTGTCATTTCCAGATTTAATTACAGATTTGGATTCGCCCTTTTCCAATGGTTGCTGCACATGTGCAGACCAGCAGCCCTTTTTCAAAATGGTAGTGATGCTGCCACCACCATTTTTTAAAGGGGCACCCATATGCAGAACCATGCTATGGCCATTTTCCATATGCACATGATTTTTTTGTGTTTTTATTTTTATTTTTAAGAAAGATTTAAATCCAAATCTGCAATGGGCGTGTTACCACTAGTGCAGTTCACTACAGATTAATCCGTAACAGTCTGTTACGAGCAGTGACAAATTAATCCAAACCCGTAACACCCACCCCTAGTAACGGCTCTTAAGTGGTGAGAAGTTCCCTAGGAGCATTCCCCCAGGGCTCAAGCGCTGGGGCTCAAGCGCTGTAATCAGCAATCAACTAAGGACTAGATAAAAATCCTGCTCAGGAGGAACAAATTCAATGTCTCCTTAAGGAACTTCTCTACTAAAGGGGTGGCCAAACAGAAAAGAAAAATGCTTCCGAGTATACAAAAAAGGATGTTTGGCAAGACTATGGCCAGAAGCTTGACAGAAGCCATGGATAGCTTAGATGGAGTAGGTGAAAATCATCTAGGACAGTAGGAATACCTGCCAGTATTGGGAAAACCACCCTTAGTATGGGCCCAATGGGTAAACCTATATCACTCACTTGTTAACTCCTAATACAACCCCTTCTCTAACAAGCAGGGCATTCTGCACCTGCAAGATTAGCATTGGAGCCTCCAGTCTGTCAAACGTGACCACCACGCTACTTCTGCACCCCTTTCCCTCCTGTCAAGTCAACTGATCTAGGACTTGAGTGAGCAATACCTACAGAGCGGTCAGTGTAACCATGGCTTTTGAGAACTAAAACGGACATGGCCAATCTGGAGGACTATCAAAATTAGGCTCACACATTAAATCTGAGATTTCCAGAGAACCTTCAGGGTAAGTGAAATAGGAGGAAATGCCTATACCGTATCCCTGGGACCATGGTATATATAAGGAATTCCCCTCAGAGTACATGTCCTAACCCGGAGGACAGGGAACACTTGTGTTGAGCTCAGGAGAAAACAAATTCATGTTCAGGGACCAAACACTTATCTGATAAGACATACATAGACTGCTACACCTCCCCTTTGTGCGATTCCAATTCATTCTGCTGAGGTACAGACACCACAGCATACAGTTTTACAATTTAGCACCACTGTCTTCAGTAAGTCTACACTGAAGGTAATTGGGCCCGTCACACCTTTCTTAGCACTAGCAAGTTGACAAGGGGTGTAAATTCAACAGACCAGCAGCCCTTTCACTGCCAATAAATTTTACCCTGGAACAAAGGGTAATGACATATTCCAGTGGATCATAAGTCCACAACTCCAAAAGACTGCAGACAATATGACATAAGCATAAAGCCTGATTTAACTGTAAGCCACCAAGCACTGAGACATGGCAACACCCTTATGGAACAAAATCCCCAAATCCTTTGATACCCATGGGCTTATTCCATGACCCCATAAACAGAGATGGGTACAAAGGAACCTCTTTGTTGTGTAACCCCTCTGAAAAGGTGAGAGATTTTTCCTACCCCAATTATAATCTCCCTGAAATCTGGGAGCATTCAGCCTAAGGGGAATGTAGGTAGAGCCCCCAAGACACAGGATCTGTCCATTTCAAGCTGCCTGAGCTCCTATTTTGTATAGGCAAATAACCTCCTATACAAACTAGGAGGAGAAGAGAGAATTATATAGGAGGTGAAGAGAAGTCTGAAGATCACAATAAAATGAGAGTAACACCACAAACTTGCAGTAGCACAAAACCAAGCTACCCAAAAAACTACTACTGAAGTAAAGCCACTGGAGTCTGTTATGCTATGGAAAGGAAAGTTATGCAGAACTTGCCCAGTTGGTGGTGCCAACTGAAAATACACACACAAAAATTATTAATGCCAAAAATTTATATAGATCTTTAATCTATAAATGAGGAAATATCTCCAATCTAAAAACAGTAAAAAAATGTGTACATTAAAAATTATATATAAAGACAATTATCAGACCCTACGCGTTTTGAGTTATGCACCCTTCCTCAGGGGCATCTTTCAGATATATAATGGTGTTCCATTCAAAAAAAACCTACAAGGTGGTTCACAGATGAGGAGTTGCATGTAGTCTTGCATATATTTCTTTTCCCACAGCTTGAATAAGCTTGTTCCTCTATGTATTATCAAGGTTTGCTAAGACAGCCAGTTGCTTGGACTTGACAATAGAGGAACAAGCTTGTTCAAGCTGTGGGAGAAGAAACTCAAGAGTACTCCAGAAAGGTATATTTTAAATATTCAAGATTATATGCAACTCATCTGTGAACGTAGTTTCTGCAAACACTCACAGAAATCCTGCTCTATTGCTATGGGTGTTTGCCGGCAAAGCCGGGGGGGGGGGCGGTTCAGACCAGCAGCACCCTGCACATATTTTAGCTTCGCATTCCCTCCTGCAGTCAGAATATTGGGGGGGGAAGGGTTGTTTAAAGTGAGCTGTCAAACTGACAACCTTTCAGAAAATTCAAGCTCAAACAAACCGTAGAGTAGTTTTAAAATTTCAAGCCACTTAAGTCTCCATTTTAGGCTATGGAAAGTTATGCTGGGCATGCCCAGTTGGTGGTGCCAAGAGCCAAGCGGGGAGGCAGGGGACATTTTCCTCCCTCACAGTTTCTCTACTCAGCAGAGCTTGCTAGGAAATGTAGTCTCAGCATGGCAGATAAGAAAATGGCAGCCATTTTCCTTCTCTGGCATGCTGGGAAATTAGTCCTGCATGCAGGAAGAAAAATGGCAGCCCCCAGAATACACTCTGAGTGGGGTTTTGAAAACTTCTCCACACAGTAGTGTGCGTGAGTGTTGCGGCAGTGGCAGCAGCAGGAGCCCTGTTCCCCAAATCCTGCCCCAACCCTTTTCAACACCTCCCAGAGAACCACTCCCAGCCCCTCCCGCACCCCCAATGCTGCCCCCATCCTCTCTATGGCCATGGGGTGGTGGGGGATTATCTGGGCATGGTAGCTTTGCCTTGCCATGTGGTTTAGGTTGCCTGGTTTGTGTTTTCCCCTGCACACTCTGCAATTTTATATTTGGGTCCAATGTTGGGACCAAACCAAGTATTCCAGCCCTCAGAACTAATCAAGTCCTATTCTTATATCTATCTTACTGGTTCCTACACCCCAGGATCAGTCACATTTCAGAACATGGTGATTTTGAAAATCAGAAATGTTACTGTTACGCTGCTCAACGTTCCTAACTACACCAGCAAGAGAAATTTTTTGTATTAAAAAATTTCTCTTTCTTGCAAATCCTTTCAAAAAAACATTGAAATTCCATGATAAAAAAAACCCTCCAGTTTAGAATACTAGTTCAATCTTGCAAACAATAGTTAATAGTCTTGCAAATGTTAGAATTATAGCTCTCTTGCAAATTCAATCATGCACTCAGATCCAGGCTGTTGCCAAGTTCTGGTGTTTCACTCTATAATATTGCTAAAATCTGGCCCTGCCTTACTGTTACCACTGTAAAAACCCTAACCCATTCTCTAGTCATCTCTCATCTTGACTACTGTAACTTTCTCCTTACTGGTCTCCCCTGCTCTGATCTCGCTCCAGTCATCTCCAACTCTCTGCTGCCAAAGTCATCCACCTTGCTAATCGCTTTGACCACGTTCAGCCCCTCCTCTCTGCCCAGGACTGGGAGAGAAGGGGCTGTGGGTGGGAATTGACGGGCATTGGGAGCACTGGGGGGAACCTAGAGCTGGAAGAGAAAGGGCTGCAGATGTGGACTGAGGGACAGTGGCTGAACTGGGTAGGGAGCTTAGGGCAGGGAAAGCAGGGCTGCAGGTGGGGATTGAAGGGCAGAGGGAGAGCTGCAAGGTCTGCAGGTGGGGATTGAGGGGCAGCAGGACAGCTGGCGAGGAACTCAGGGCTGGAAAAGTGAGGGATGTGGATTGAGGAACAGCAGCACATCTGGGAGGCAGCAGCAGAGCTGGTGAGAGCAGAGGGGTGGGGACTGCAAGTATGAACGGAAGGGGAATGGCAGAGCTGTGAGAAGCTCAGGAGTGGATGAGCATGGACTGTGGGTGTTGATTGAGAGGCAGTGGCACTGTGGCAAAGGTGGGGAGGAGCTCAGGGCTGGGGGAGCAGACGGATCAGGTGCTGACTGAGGGACAACAGCAGAACTTGGAAAAGGTCATGGCTGGGGGAGCAGGGGCTGAGTGTGGGGAGTAACAGGTAGAAGCAGATGGGGGGGGAAACTGGGCTGGGGAACCAGGAGCTGCATGTGGGGATTTAGGGGCAGCGAGTGTGGACTGAGGAACAGTAGGACACCTAGGGGTGGGGCAGCTAGGCTGTTGAACCACCATGAGCATGGTGGCTGGGGAACCACCTAGTTGCCTCTCAATCCCCACCCACAGCTCTCCCAGACATAGGCTCAGCCCAGCTTGGCCACTGCCCCCTCACACCCTCCATTTCCCAGTTTCAGTGTTGCCTCCAACTTGCAGAGGAAGAGGATTGGGACTGAAAGACCGATGCAAAGTGTGGGGGCATGAAGCCTAAGTTGGAATCAAGCACAATATGCAAGACTGTACAACGTCCTTACTGCTTACACAGCTCGCAAGTTAGGGTGAGTTAAGGCAAGTTAAGTCCTATCCTCAACTTGCCATTTCCATGCGTTTTAGTACATAATTGAATTTGCAAGAGTCTATTATTTGGAACTATTATTCCAAACCAGAAGTTTTTTGATTATTGGACCAATTTAGAATATTGGTCATAATGGAGGATACAGAATCCTGTAAGGATTAGCTGAACCTGGCCATTAAAGTCAAGTAATTTCCAGTCCCAACGCTTCTAGAGATTGTAAAATATGATTTTTTTATTATTTTTTTTAAATGTAGACATGCCAATCTCTTGACCGCCATCAGGGACTGCAATGAAATTCTACCCCCTTTAGACCTTTCTGCCACAGCGATAAGGGAGTCAGAGGCAGGGTAGTGAAAGAGAAATCCATGTCCATATTATGCATTGGGTACAACTGGACAGACTTCAGAACTACAGGAGGAATGAAAACTGGCAAGGCCCATAGATGTTCCGTAAGATCCACAAAGCCCTCTACCAGCAGAATAGTCATCCTATCCTTTGGTGTCTTACACCATATATGAGAAGGGTGGTACTGTTCATACACATCAGCTTGAGCTAAACGTACCCATTCTGTAGTAGCCATTTTTAACTAGTAACTCCTGAAATAACCACAAGTCATCAGGAAGCAAAGTAGGAGAATGTCCTCTATCATTAGGCAAGTACATATGAGAAACGGGGGGTGGGGGGTGTCAGGATGAAGAAAAACATCCTGCTCCATGCAATCTCAACTGAGAGCAGCGAGGTCAGTGCCAAGGTTCTCCTAAGCAACGTGCAGTACCATTTCTGAGGCACCCAGGGACAGATGCTGGAATGGACTGGGACAGGGGACGGCTTAATGGTTCCATCATGTTGGCAGTGGGCTGCATCAACAAATAAATACCCAGGAATCCACCGAAGGGAGTGGTGCCACAGGGAATGATACAGACACATGGGCTGAAGATAGAAAGGCAGCCTGCTTCCTGCATGGATTAGCACCAAGATATGCTCAAAAGATGCAGCACTATTTATTGGCATCAGATAGCATCAAATGGGTCACTGATGACCAGCCCTGGACAGAAGCACACCAATAATACAGAGTCTGGCTTTTCTTCAGTCTGTGACCAAAAAAAGTCTCAGACTGAAGAAAGGAAAAGTTTAGGTCACTTACTAGTAACCAAGTTCTTCAAGCAAGCTTCATGTATTCTCACTTATGGGATTGTTTTTGCAGCTCTGCAGGCGGCCAGAACGCTGTTGTCAGCAGTTGCTAGGCAGACTATAAAAGAATAGTCTGGAAAGGAGAGAAGAAAGTTGCCTCCTATTCTCCCACCCCTACCTCTCTTTCACGTGGAAAATAGTCTCTTGAGAGAAAAGAAAGGAGGGGGAGCCTCTCTGCTTCAGTTCCTTCCAAGAAAGCATGCGAGTAAATAAGTATGTGTGGGTAGTGAGAATACACAAAGCTCTCAAAGAATTCCATTACTGGTAAGTAACTTTTAAGGAGCACTGGGAGCCTCACGTATGGGAGAGTAAGCAGTAGGGAAAGAATTAATAGAGGTGGGTACAAAATAAATAGTATGTTTATTGGACATATAGCTGAACAGGATTGTACAGCTTTAACTCTGTTAGCTATTTTATCATTTCTCTTGTTTTTTTACATTAACGTAGTAGAAAAGAGTAGAAGACAGCTCTTCCAAAGGCAGCAGCTTTTCTGGCTGCCAGGTCAAGGGAGTAGCGTTTGGTAAACATCTGGAGGGATGACCACGTCACAGCTTTGCATATCTGGTCTATCGGAATGCTGCAGAAATTGGCCATTGAGATGGCAACAGCCCCTGGTTGAGTACGTTCGATGTCCTCCAGAGAAGCCTACCCTGCCATGGAGTATGAGGTGTGGATGCACTCAAGGATCCATTTTGAAAATCTGTGTGATTAAATTAACACGCCAATGCAATGACAGCCATGAGATGAAGAGGGAGTCAGACACTCATACAAGTTTAGCACAATGTAGAAAAGGAGGGCCCTTCTCAGATCCAGAGTGTGAAGAGAGGCTTCAGCTGGGGATGAGTGGGTATTAGGGAAGACAACAGGCAGGGAGATCACCTGATTAAGGTGAAAAGCAGAGACCACTTTGGCCAGAAAGGCTAGGTCATTGTAGAGGCTAACAGACTCTAGGAAAAGAAAAGGTAGGATGAATGCCCTTAGTGCTGTCAGCTTACTGACTTGAAGAGCCAAGGTGATGGCAATAAGATCACCTTCATAGTAAGTCAACCTCCTTGATAGGGCACGTAAGAGAATATTGGGAGTCTGGGTTTTCTTGGGACCATTTGATAGTTGCCCCGGTGATGGGGGCTAGACGCCAAATTAAATGAATTAGGGACATTGAATTACAAGACGATAGGACGATAGCAGCTGGGTCTAAGACATCTCATGGTATATATTTTGGATACCTGGCCCTGCTGGTTCCAGATATCTTTGGTCCCTGACTTGTCCTTTGCGAAGGAAAGCTTTTACAGCTTAACGTCTGCAGTGGTTCAGGAGAGACAGGAGAACCAGCTACCAAGATAGGGTTTGTATTTGCGGGGAAAGTTGCAAAGAAGATCTCATTCATTATCTGTTCAATTTATGTCCAGATACACCTAGATATGTATAACGTGCTGAGTAGGGAAATGTATGCGTGTGGGAGTCATATGTTGTCTTTGTTGTTGGATACAAGCAACAACATCACAAGGGCGGTATCATCCTTTGCCGTTTCTGCAGTTAAGGGGGAGGTTAAAACGAGCCAGATCTCACCCATGAGCACTCCACTATTTTGACTGTAAATTTATGGTTGATGGTTGTTTACGGAGATTTGTGGTTCTGAGATTGCCATGTTTCATATTTGGAAGATGTATTTTATGCTTTTTAATTAAGTTTTTATATGTTAATTTGTTGCCATGGCCTTTTGGTTAGAGCAAATACATTCAAATTCAATTCCTATGAATAGTAGGTGAGGGAATAAGAGAGCAAGCAGTTTAAAGGGAGGGTTCATCAATGACGTGATTTCACTGGACATGGGATGGAGTAATGGTGGGTAAGTGTCACAGTCCTTTCAGAAGGGTCTTTACTATTGGGCGTTGAAATATCTGTTTATCTTGCAGGGGCTGGAGATGTGCTGAGATAGCTTAAAGGTGAACTTTCAGGGAGAATAGAGAGAGGCCAGTGCTTTGTAAGTGTAAGAGGTAGCTAAGAATAGTTTCAATAGTTAAAGGGGAGAGAAATCTTATTGTTCGAAATCCAAATATTAAGTCTCCACTTTGCTGCCTAGATATATCTGGGGGACTCTTTCGTTGCATTCTGTATAATGTTTACCACATCAGGAGAGAAGACAAGGTTTATGAGAAAGCCAGTGGGGTGTAATGGCTGTTCTTGGGACCGGGGGGGGGCGGGGGGGAGGAGGAGAGAGACACACGCTCCAGTTTAAGTCTCACTTTAGCCAGACACTCACTGGGTGACCTTGGGCCTGTCACAATATTATCTCAGCCTAACCCACCTCAGAGGGTTGTTGTAAGAATTAAAAATGTTGTATTATATGTAAAGCGCTCCAAGTGTCATGGCGGGGGATGTGTACACTAAATACTGTTGTTATTATTATTAAAATATGGGCCAAGCGGAGAGGTGTAAATGATTCAAAATCGTGATGGATGTGACCAGTCTATAAAGGAGCTCTCTCCTGTGTGGCAATTGGAGGACCTGAGACGCCATCCGCAGGAGCGTCGAGTACCAGGGTTACCTGGAGCAGGTTTGGAGCAATCAGGTGTCGTCTCATCTCTCAACACTTTGTAGAGGACATGTGGTATTAGTGGGGGGGGGGGGGGACATGGAAGAGGGTTTTGGTCCATGGGATCAGGCAGACGTCCAACAGGGATTTCGGGTTGTGACCCACTCTGCTCCAGTACTTGGGCATCACCTTATTTCCATTGTGACGAAAAGACTGATGGCAGGAGCACACATGGTGAAGAGATGGTTTGCCACCTCAATAGATTTTAATTGTATTTTTAGTTCTATGTTTTGAAATGTTGTTAGCCGCCCCAAGATGCTTGTAGCAGGAGGGGGCGGCATATGAATTTTAATAAATAAATAAGAGGCTCTATTTGTGGCAATCACAGTTGGACCTGCTTAGCTCCATCTGCAGTGACCTCTGCCGAGTCTGCCAGGTGGGGATGGCATTACATCATGTGACTAGAATTACATCATGACGTACACACCATTCTCAGAGCTCGTGTGCTTATGCAGAGAGGTCCACAGATCTGCTCCCACTGTGCTGGTTGATATACCACATAGGAAAAGTGTTCCTTGTGGCAATTTGGACAAAGACTAGCAATGTGTGTGGTGAAGGACTTTAGAGGTCAGAGAATGGCTCACACTTTTAGAATATTTATGTGGAGGACAGACTTCCTTTCACCCCAAATACCTTGTACAGTGGAATTGTCGGTCTCCCCCAACCTAGGGACAATGCATCTGTTATTGTCTTGTCAGGGTCTGGAGGATAAAATGGGAGCTCTGCTAATACGTGATCACCAAAAAGCAGATAGCACCTCTCTTGGTAGGATTTCTTTGTTGGACACCAAGTGGTTGGATGGACTGTATACTGAGCTGAACCAGTGTTGAAGAGGCGGCATTCTTAGTCAGGGTAGGGGGTAACTCCTGTTGTGGCCGTGAGTAAGCCTCGTTGAGAAAAAGTACTGACTAGTCTGGTGGGTTTTACATTAGCATGTCTGATGGCACACTGTACGGAACGGAACCTGTCCTCTGGTAGGAAGGCCCGTTCTACCATAGTGTCTATAACGGCTCCAACAAAGGGAAGCGTCCTGGATGGAGAGAGAGTTTATTTTTCTCCTTTTATGATGCAGAGATTGTTGATAGTTTCTATGCCACGATAGGAAGCCTCCCACGATGTGCCTGTGAGGAGCCAATTGTTAAGATATAGTTAAGAACTTAAGAGTTAAGGTAGTTAAGTACATAAGTGCCATACTGGGTCAGACCAATGGTCCATCGAGCCCAGCACCTGTTTCCAACAGGGGCCAATCTCGGTTGCTTGAAGTACCTAACAGGTCACTATAGGGCAATCCATGCCCTGCTGTTCACTCCCTGCTCCCAACAGTAAGAGGTTACATTCTGTGGCCACAGTGACACCACACTTCAAGAATACCCTTACGGCAGTGGGACAAGAAGTGGGGCAAGGTTGAAGAAGAGGGCTGCATACTGGAAGTGCCAGCCAGGCACACAGGATGAAAGGGGATGTGAAAGCATGTCCTTAAAGTCAAGAGAAGCCAGCCAGGATCTCTTTTCCAGGGCAGGCAATATGGTGGAAAGTGTGACCACCTTAAATTTTAATTTTCTGATAAGCCTGTTCAGTGATTACAGTCTGGATTGGTCAGTCGCCCTATCCCTTTTAGGGACAAGTATCTGGAAGATACTTCCTTATGGGTGGAAGGGGAGATTTCTTCTATAGCCTCTTTAGCAAAAAGAGATTCTACTTCAGCTAGAAGAACTCCCTCATGAAAGTGGACCCTAAAGAGGAACTGGGATGGGGTGGGGGTATCTCCTCCAACTGGATGGAATATATGAATCGGACTCTCTCTCTGATCCATCTCTCTCTTATAAGGTCAAAGCATGCAGAGTAGAAATGGCGGAGATGCTGGGAGAAGCAGGGGGGCTCTTTGGTTGGCTTTTTCAACTTCATAATCATTAAACCCCAGATGGGGGCCTGTTGGTTTCCAGACAAGGTGGACTGGTTTCAGGACTTTGGCCTAGGTCTAGTGAACCTCTTCCCTGGGAGAGGAGGCGGCCATCTGCTGTCGGGTCGTGAATCTCATAGAACAGGAAGAGGAAGGCACTCTCCATCTGTAAAAAATTAGGCATGGGTCATTGGTCTGACCCAGTAAGGTACTAATGTTATTAAGCAATACGTTTGTGCTGGATAGCTCTGAATACTCCTGCAAAACAGGCAGTTTGGCACATATCCTTTATCTCGGCTAGTGTCTCGTATGTACACAGAGAACAATCCCTCTTCGAAGAGGAGGTCTTCAATTCTCATCTTGTTCTCATGCGTTAGTGCCATGGATCTTAGCCAGGCATGGTGGCAGCGGAGGCAATGTTGTAGAGTGCACAATCTGCTATATGCATGGCAGCTGTAAGCTGAAACTGGGCCACTTGTGTGCCTTTATTTGAAGAGGTGAAAACTGTGTGGGGTCCAGAGCCAGTGTTGGTACTCACACATTGCTAAGAGGTAACTGGCCACTCTCAACGACAGAGGGTGTTTTCGAACAAGACAATTAACCCGCTAGAGTCCATGTTCCGTCCACGCAGACCCCACTCATGTAGAGCTAATAAACGGGCAGCCCCCTGCCTGCATTTCATGTGCTGGCAATAACTGCAACATCAGCGCTTTCCCTCCCCCCAGCCCTGGATCTTCCAGAGTCCAACAAGTACCTTCAGGCAATCTCGCCAGCTCCCAGCCTGGCTCCTCAATCCTGGATCACAACTCATCCTCACAGATTCTCAAGATTCTTTCCTATTGCAGGGGTTCAGCTAGAGACTCTTGCCCCATAGCCATGCTCCAGCCTTGGTCGAGCCTCCCAGTTCCGTCTCCAGTGCTTGTAGCTGCCAAGCTGCTTCTCTGGCTCTTTGTTAATATGATGCCAGTTTCATGTCAGGCTGCAACATTCTGAAGCCTCTTCTCTGCCTGACAACCAGAGAAAGCTGCTTCCCTAGCTGTGACCACCCACCCCCCCACCCCCCAATCAGAAGGAGTGGCACTTCCATGCTCAGGTGGCAGCTTCTTGCACTCCTGCTCTCTTTTGGCTTGAAACAGCTGTTAAAGAACATGCAGGGGTGCAAAAAGCAGCCACTCTAGCACAGAAGTGCTGCTGCTTTGATGGCAAAGGAGATCACACACAGGGAAGGCTTCTTCTCTAGCTGTGCCCCCCCCCTTCAGAAGCAGCGCTCTATCAGCTATGAAGCCTCCGCAAAAGGAGAGCACGGGGTGCAGAAAGGACTCTCTTGCAGCTCTCTTCTTTTGTGGCTGCTTCACAGCTGATTACTCTAGCAGCTGCACTTGACACAACTCTATGCTGCTGGCAGACGTGGATGCAGGTTTGCCTACGGGCAAACCCAATGGTCAAAAGAGAGATGTGTAGGTGCCCATTAGCACACGCTGGCCCAGAGTGGGCCCACGGTGTCCTTGGATGATGCTGTGAGTAGAGAGTGTATGCGAGAGAGTGGGGTCAGTGGTGTGTATGGGCCAACAACTGGCAAACATGTGACAGACAGGTAAACTCACCTGGCGAGTGCTAACACAGGCTGTCTCGTCTGTTTTCACCCAGAGTGGATGAGGCAAAGGTTTTTCTGCCTAAGACGTCCGGCTTCCTATCCTTCCTGTCTGAGAGCAATGTCTATCACCCAACCTTGCACTCTGGGTGGCCACCACTATCGCTAGTGAGCTTGTGGTGGGATGTTTAACAAACATGGCTGAGCCATCCTGGGGAACAAATTAGAGGCAATGAGTGATTTTGTTGGTAAGGCTGGATGAGATTGGTTTTCCCCCATACTGAAGCGGACTGTTCCACAGAGTTCATCCAAAATGGGGAGACCTGGTCTGTTTCGCTTCTCCCTAATATGTCAAAAACCAGACCAGTTGGTGTCTTTTTGGTGTCTTGTTTGGGGATTTGCAATAGGGACTACCCTACCACACTTGTGAGCCTCCAGAGCATGGCCTGGAAGGCCTTTGTGTCTTCAGTAGCCAAGATGGCAGAGGGGTCAGACACAAAATTGTGGGGAGGCGGTCCCACTGTCAGTCTCCCAAGAAAGAGGAGAAAGTAGAATCATCCTTCTCTGTATCTAGTCAGATTGCAGTGCAGACGGCTGGTCGAGTGCAGGTTGCCCAAGGAGAGACAAGGAGGAAGAGGTCCAGCAGGGAGCATGTGGGCAGGGCTGAAGGTATCAGTGCGAGCGTGCCAGTGGAGGCACTGGAGGGGGCATCAGGTTAGGGTTTGAATTATGGGGGTTATGTTGGTACAGGGAGTGGGGAAGTGAGCGTGTTCCGGTGCTGATGGGCCCAGTTCCGACAATACCTTCCTAGTGTGGCTGTGCTCACTTCTATAGCTTATTCGGGAGGAGGAGTGGGATCTCACGCACTCCTGGTGCCTACATAGCCACGGAGGAGTGCAGGAGCATGAGTAGTGGTTCCTGTCCTAACAGCACCTATGTCAGTGGTGAGAATGACTCGCCCTGACTCTGGAGAGTCAGGGCGAGTGGCAGCAGCTGTATGGGAAGTAGTCCCGATTGGGATGGTGAGCAAAAGTAGGAGCGCGATCGGTACCGAGGCCTCAGCACCAGATGGTGCTGTGAGGGTTGCTGGTGAAGGGATGGAGATCTATGTGGTGAAGGAGCGACAAAGCAGTAAGGCAACCTGGAGCAGGAGATTGACAAGAAGGTGCCAAGGGAGCTGGACTCATCTGAATATATCATCTCCATAGTCAGGGATGGGGCTGCCTAGTCTGGAATCAGGCAGTGAGCCTGAGGAGGAGAAAGGGCAATTGGGATTCTTACCTGGGAATTGCCCTTCTGTAGCTTTGCAGGGAGTTTGTTTGGACTCAGGGAGCATTCTCCCTCACATCCACTAGATGGCAGCAGACACTCCTGGGGAAGCGAGGGAGCGCTCCCTACGCATGCCCAGTGGAAATACAGCTGACGATTCATAGCTGAAAGATAGAAAAAACACACAGCCTTCCCCAAACATTGGGGGCAACCAAGCAAGAGTAATTTAATTAACTTGTCCTAAAACTCTCAGGCCTAACAGATTAGAAACTATTGGGTGGGCCGAATAAACTCCCTGCAAGGCTACAGAAGGGCAATTCCCAGGTAAGAATCCCAATTGCCCTTTCTATAGCCTTCAGTCCGTTTATTCGGACTCAGGGAGCTAAAGCAGTCAGTTTATTCTTCAGGGGCAGGGCAAATCAGTTAATCAGACCCCAGCACCCTCTGCAGAACCCGCCTACCAAAGGCGGCCTCAGCGGATTGATGCAGATCTACTTTATAATGTTTGGTAAAGTTCAGGTGGCTGCCCTACAAATTTCACTTAATGGGGCCTGGGAATAGAAGGCTGCATTAGCAGCTGCACCCCTGGTAGAATGGGTCAAAATAGGGTTGGGAGGCTGGAGGCCAGAGGCCTTGTAGACTTCGGCAATACAAGTGGAAATCCAGCCTGCAACAACAGATTTGGAAGCCTTCTCACCCCTGTGACGGGGGTGATAGTTAACAAGAAGACTGGAGGATCGCCTCAACAGGGCCAAACGGATGAAGTATATCTTTTATGCTCTACGGACATCTAGCGTGCGCCACAGTTTCTCCAAAGGGTGGTTAGGCTTGGGACAGAATGATGGCAGTATCACATCTTGGGACAAGTGGAAGACAAATGACACCTTCGGAAGAAAGGATTGATCCAGACGGAGGCATACAGAGTCCTTTCTAAAGGAGCAAAATGCCGGGTTGGCAGACAGTGCTCCAATCTCTGACACGACGGGCGGAAGTAATGGCTATTAAAAAAGCCACTTTGATCAGTAAGAAAGATAATGAAACCAGGTTCAGGGGTTCAAATGGAGGACCCGTCAGAGGTTTGAGAACTAGGTTGAGATCCCAATTGGGGAATCTGTGGATTACAGGTGGAGAAATTTTACGGGTGGAACTCATGAACTGTCGCACGTGCTGGTGGGTTGAGAAGCGTGGTCTACCAGAGGCCCCCAAAGTACTGTCAATGGAGGTCAGTTGTCTGGAAAGTGTGTTACGGCACAGGCCCCTGTCCAATCCTTCTTGCAAGAACTGCAGAATTTGGCCTACCGAAGGCAGTTGAGGAGGGATTCGTTTCTCCTTGCACCAACCCACAAAAACCTTCCAAGTGCATTGGTATATGTGTTGGGTGGATTTATGCCTGGAAGCTAGAAGGGTGCATATGACGGAGTTCGAGTAACCGAGAGATTGAAGGGATACGGTCTCAACAGTCATGCTGTTAACCTCAGGAACTCCCCGGCTGCTGATAAAGGAGGGGCCCTTGTGATAGTAGATCGGGAGTGACTGGAAGAGTTAGTAGAGACCCATGCAACATGGTGAGTAGGTCCGGGAACCAAGGCTGGCGAGGCCAGAATGGGGCCACAAATATCACTGTGGATTGTTGAAGCTTGCAATGACGTAGTGCCCTACTGAGAAGTGGGAAGGGGGGAAAGGCGTAAAGGAGGCCTGGAGTGAGAGCATCCACCCCCTCGGAATTGGGATGAGCATTCCTGCTGAAAAAACGTGGTAGTTTGTGGGTGGCCGGGGAGATAAAAAGGTCCAGACTCAGATTGCGGAACTCCTTGACAATCCGCTGAAAGGCCGTTGGGCTGAGGGACCACTCCTCCGGATTGAGGGTCTGGCGGCTCAGCCAATCCGCTTCGATGTTGTCGACACCTTTCATGTGGCGGGCCGACAGTGAAAGGAGATGGGTCTCCCCTACCTCATTAGTAGCGTCGCTTCTTTGTGTAGAGTCTTCGATCAAGAGCCCCCCTGGTGGTGGACGTAAGCCATGGCTGTGGTGTTGTCTGAAGACGACTACATGCTGCCTCTCCACCGGGGGCGGAACTGTATTAGGGCCAGTCGAATGGCCTTGAGTTCCAGTCAGTTGATGCTGTGAGAGGCGTCTGCGGATGACCAAGTCCCCTGAGTGAAGGTGTCGGTATGGGCTCCCCACCACGAGAGACTGGCATCCGTGGTCAGGATTATCTTGTGTGGCTCCGATAGGGGGATTCCATCTCTGAATCTGACAGGGTCTATCCACCAGAAGAGCAACTTCACAGTCTCTGTCGGTGTAGGAATGGATACAGGGGTGTTGATTATCTGCACCTGCCATGGTCGAAGTAGCTGCTGTAGGCTGCGAGCATGGAAACGAGCCCACTGCAGGTGCCGTGTGCAGGAGATATTTTATTTATTTATTTTCTGGATTTATACCCCACCCCTCCTGAAAACAGCTCGGGGCGGCTTCCAACAATAATACATCTAAAATACATATAAAACCATTTTAAAACATCAAAAACCATTCAAAATATTAAAACAGGGCCTGGGAAAACATTAAAACAATAAATAGGGTAGGGGAGATAAAGCCTTCTAACCCACCCTCCCTCCCCAAAGGCCTGGGCAAACAGCCATGTTTTACAACTTTGCCAGTATGTCAAGGCTTGGGGCCAGGAGAGCTTCCTCCGGAAGGGAGTTCCAAAGGCACGGCACGGCCACCGAGAATGCAACCAAGCAGAGAAGCCAGCATCCTGAGCAGGGTCCATGACCGTGACTGTACGGCTGATATGAGCTTCCTGATCTTGTCTTGTCGAGGAGGAGGAATGAAGATTCTGTCCAGGTGGGTGTGAAATACGACCCCCAGGTGCTAGAGGTGTTGAGAGGGTGTGAGGTGACTTTTGTTTTGATTGATCTGAAATCCGTGACGTTCCAGGTAAGAGATGGTGAGGTTCACATGAGCTTGAGCTACTTTGGGAGATGTTGCTCGGATCAAAGTATCCAGATAGAGAAAAGATTGCCACCCCCTGAAGCCGGAGGCTCGCAATGATGGGGATCAAAATCTTTGTGAACGTAGGGGGTGCCATGGCGAGGCCGAAAGGGAGGACTCGGTACTGCCAATGTTGGTTGTTGTAGACGAATTGGAGCCATCAACGGTGGTTGGGGAGGATGGGCACGTGCAGGTACACGTCCTTTAAGTCCAAGGAAGTGAGTCAGTCGTCTTTTGCTATCGCTAGCAAGATGGAAGCCAAGGTCTCCATCTTGAATTTCTGGAGCTTGATGAATCTGTTGCGTCTTTTTAGATGCAGCACAGCTCTCCATTCTCCTGTTTTCTTTTGTGCTAGGAAAAGGAGTGAAGAGAGGCCTTTTCCTTTCTCGTGCCACGGAACTCTTTCTATGGCACCCATCTCGTGTAACCTGCGGATCTCGGAATGCATCGCCTCACATTTGTCTGGAGCACCTGAGAGTGGGGAAATACGGAAGAAGTCTCTCGGTCTGGCTCTGAGCTCGATGGAGTAACCGTGCGTTACAGTTTGCAGGGCCCAGGTGTCGGAGACGGTTTGTTTCCACTGCGAGGCGAAGTGGCGAAGCCTTCCTCCCAGCCGGTAGGAGTCGTGGGAGGAAAAGGCCAAGGAGTCCTGCTTACAAGAGGGGGATCCAGGGCGTCTGGTGTAGGGGGCTTGTATATCTGACCTGTGATTCTTGGATCCACGTCCTCTGTGTCCCCGGCCTCGTTGCTGGGAGTTCCAGGAATTGTAAGCAGAGTAGGTCCGTTTGTGGCCTTGCTTGAACCTCTGGAAGGGACAAGGAATTTAAACGACTGCACCTGGTTAAGGGAGTGTTCCTTGTCCTTGTTAGAGGCCTCAGTGAGTACTTTGTCAAGTCAAGTGCTTGTCCAAACAGCTTTCCCCCTTTGAATTTACTGTTAACTAGTAGGGTTTTTGCGTGAGAGTCAGTTCGCCAAGCGTGGAGCCACAGACGGCAGCGGGCAGCTACATTCGCTGTCATGCCTCGGGCTGCCCAGGTAACCATGTCCATGGAGGTGTACATGAGAAATGCATGGGCAAGTGCGACATTGGCAGCCAGTTTTCGGGATAAGGCGTCTGAAATGTTCAGGTCCTTGGCTAATTTAAACCATTTCATAATGGCTCTGGAGGCATAAGAGGCAGTAGTGGCCATTTGCAGGGTATAAGACATAGCTTCGTAGCTCTTACAGATGCCAATTTCTATACCCTTATCCGTGGGGTCCTTTGGTAAGAGGTCCGAGGAGGGGAAGGCTGATTGGCGGGCTAATGAGGCGGCTGCGTCCACTTTAGGGGGCCTGAAAATGGGGTCACCGTTTTGAAAAGGAATACAGGGACTGTTGGATTTTGGAGAGCTTGGTGGCCTTGGTAGGCTGTTTCCATTGGGCTCTAATGATTTTCTCAAAGGCCCGGTCCAGAACGACCCCTTTTGCGCCACTATGCAGTTTGGGGATGTATTCCCTGTCTGAGTCCTCCTCATCTGAAGATGCCTCAGATTCCTTCTTCTTCTGTGTGCTAGGGGTTATCCTTAGCACCTGTTGTGCCCTCCGGAGGAGTTTAGGGCCCTGATCGGAGGGGAGTTCTCTGCCCAGCTCTTTCGGGCCCTTGGCTAGGATGCCCTCCCACTCAGGGGTATCCTGGTTCCCCCGCCCCCGAAGAATAGTTCTGTACCTCGTCTGATTCTACTGAGAATTGCACAGGCGATGGGGACCTAGCCTGTTCCTGTACCCTGCGTCTCTTGCGCAGGGGCTGAGGTCGGGGGTTCTGATTCTGAGGAGGACCCCAGTAATTCCCCTTCCCCAGAGGGGGAGGCCTCCCTTTCATCATCAGAGGAGGAGCCTAGCATGTCCCTGAGAGGGGGCTTGTGCGCTGCCTTATGGGTTTGCTTGCCTTTTCCTGCCTTTTTGGAAGCACCTTTAAATCGAACCGGGGGGGGATTTGCTTTTGGGCCCGCTTCTGGTTATTCTCTATGCGCACTAGGACCCCGATCATTGTCCTAAGTGCATCCATTTGGAGCTTCTGAAAAGGCTCCTCAGGCTGTTTCCCCCTTACTTGCCTCCAGGCCTTCCATCTCCTCGGCTTCGCTTGCTGGTCACCTGTCCCTGGACTCTGCTCGCTTCCTTCACTCGAGGGGCGGGGATTGCTTTCTGGGAGGTGATCCCCGGCGTAGTTTCGTTTTCGCGCCTCGGGGAAGCCGCTGCCTCGTGGCACGCTGCGGCTCGGAGGGCGGCAGCCCGGCGGGTCTTGGTGGTTTCCGCCATCGAAAGCGCCCTGCTGGTAGGTCGTACCCTGAGGCCGAACCCTGCGAAGTTGGATCCCCAGACCGTACCCTGGGGCCGGCACTGGGAGAGTAGAGGAGTCCACTGATTGCCCACAAGGGGTTTGCCGCTGTGCTAGAGACCCCAAAGGGTGAGGGTAAGGAAAGTCCGGAGGGGGTGCGGAGCACCCCAGCTGCACAACCTATTGAATCAGAGGCAGACTTTCGACTGGGGAAGCGAGGGAGCGCTCCCTACGCATGCCCAGTGGAAAGTCTCTGCTGCCTCCTAGTGGTTGCGAGGGAGAACGCTCACCGAGTCCAAATAAATGGACTGAAGGCTATAGACGTCCCCAAACACTTCCTCCTCTTGCTCCTCATTTTGCTGGTCAGATAAAGATAGGGTTACAGGGCAGGACAAGCAGCACTTGAACACCTATCTTTTGGACATGATGGGAAATGGATCATGGGACCCCAGAGGGGGAAGACCCAAGTCTAACTATCTCAACTTATGAAAGTTAGCCAACTAATTATAATCCAACGCTAAGAGCTGTGAGGGGAGGGGGGTTGGAGGCGGTTGGAAGGATATGAGGCAGAGAGGCTCCACCCCCCTCTTTTTCTCCTCTCACAATTATTTCCCATACTAAGGAGAGGTGTGGAGGGGAGAGAGAGGGTGATTGCTAGGCAGACTATTCTGCTGAAAACAATGTTTCAGTCACTTGCAGAGCAGTGGAAGCAATCCCGTAAGTGAGAATCACGGTGCACCTCAAAAAAGAATTTGTGGTTCCTTGAGCTCAGGCAAGTCAGAGCAGAGGTGGGGGAAGGAGTGCAGTTGGTATGCTGATCCAGATTGTCTGGCACAGAGAATTTAGAGGAGCTGATGACTTCTGAACCCCTCTGGCATTGACATAACAGTCACAGTGCTGAGCAAAGACTCCTTTCACTCTAAAATGTTAACGGAGTGCTTTAAGGATGAAGGCATGAATGCCTGGTCTAGACCCTTCAAGGATGCTTCTCGTCAATGCAGCAGAAAGCAACAGCAGAAGCAGGATCAGTTTCAGATCTCCAGTGAGAACCTGCATCTACCTGAGTTCCAGCAATAGATGCCGAGGCAGGAAATGGGAACACTTGATATGCTTTTTCCTTGGAGCCTTATCTGGATCTTGGTTCAGCACCTAGCACTTTTTAGAACAGCTGACTGTTTCCCGCACACCCCTCTGGCACTAACACAGAGGTCATTGCAGTGCTGAACGGGAACTCAAACCCCTGGGTCTAGTGGTCCTTAGAAGGCACTTCTTTTGTGACTGGACGCAACAGCAGGATCCGGTTGATCCCAATCTGTATTCAGTATTGACGTGGAAGGCAGTATCAATGACATCTGACAATCCCATGGCCTTTCTGGTGGGAATTCTACAGGATGCAAAGCCCTGTTTCTAGTGGGGTTTGAGGGGACAGCAACCAGGACAAACAGAGGAGCTGTATTCAGCTCCAAGGCAAAAACAAAACCCCCAAAAACACAAACCACAATACCGAGCAAGTGTCTGGTGAAAGCGTCACTCAAGACACAAGGTGCACACTTCTAAAAGTGTCTTTGCCACACTCTACAAAACACATCTTGCCACTAAGTGTGGCAAGATGCCGGGAACACATTACACCAGTGCTCCGATGTCTGCACTGGCTGCCAATAGTCTTCCAGGCCTGATTCAAAGTGTTAAGTTTTAACCTATAAAGCCTTATATGGCCTGGGCCCTGCTTATTTGCGAGACCGCCTCACTCCATGGGTTCTAGATCAGCCTCTGCGGTCGACTGGGGACGCCTTGCTGGAGGACTCCTGGGTTTCCTGGGGGGGCTACGCAGAATAGAGTGTTCTCAGTGGCTGCGCTGCACCGCTGGAATTCCCTCCCAGTGGGGGCACGTCAGGCCCCAGACCTTTCGGCCCTCCGAAACTGCAAAACCTAGCTGTTCCGTCAGTCATTTGGCAAGGGAGAAGGGTATGGGTGGGAGGGGGGGGTGCTTGTGTTTTTTATGCTTTATGTTTTTATTGTTTAAAATTGTTTTATACTGCGTTTATATGTTGTTAGTCGCTCTGGGCCGCCTGTGGTTGGATAGAGTGCGATATAAATTCCATAAATAATAAATAAATAAAGTCAGCAACAGCCTATCTTCAAAGCAGAAAAATAAAAAAACGAGCGAAACCAGCGGTATTTATACCCATGACTATGTCATCAAGTCTATAGCTACTAAGCTAATCAAAGTTTGTTTTCAGTGCCAGGTGGTGCAAATATGTGGAGGCCACTTAATAGTTATTATTCAAGTCCATAGAAATGTGTAATCAGACTTTTGAACATGCAGCAGCATGCTAGGATCATCATCCATCTTTACCACACCACAAATGAGATGCAAGACCTTTTTTTATTTGGCCAGGCATTTGGCAGGCCAGGCCAAATGGGTGGAAGGGGCTTGGGGGTTTTAAACAGTTTTTATAAGAAAGAATTCATTGAACTAGCCATGAGGCTATGCCAAATAAAACAAAACCAGAAGTAAACAACAAATCTCAACATATAAAACCAGCTCAACATTAACAAGGTTTACCATGGTCTAAGCACTTGAGGCCCTACATATCCATCCCCGAATTTTGGCTGCTGAAACCACAAATGCAGCAAATCTTGGGAGTATGTTCTCTTGAGTCATTCAGCAAGTAGGATAACTGTTGTTTAGTAGGCCTAGAAGCATCCATATTCAATGTGATAATCTCCTGCAAGTTTGATCATATAGGGGGCAAAGCAGAAAGTAGTGGGCTAGATCCTCCACTGAACCCTTTCCACATACGCACAACCTCAGTGAGTTATCCTGCCATGAATACCGACCCTGTCACTGCCGTCTACATGGACTGCAGCATCAGACCTTCAAGAGCTATTTTGGAAAACCGGGTGCTGGCCCTAGGCTTGGTCAGATATAAAAGCTGGCCCTAGGCTTGGTCAGATATAAAAGCTTCTATAGCAGCTGCTTGGTTGCCTCAATTGGCCAGAGTAAAAAAAAATCCAAGGAGAAGCCCAGAAACCTTATAGTTGCTGTTATCCGCGCTGCCCATGAACCATTGGGAGTATCAGGACCTGCCAATTCCTCCCGCAGGCATGGTTTAGCAAGAGCAGAGTCAGGTAACCGGGATATTTTTTTCCAACAACAAAGCAAGAACAGATTAATTCTTGACCCAACTGGGCTTCTCCCCGTCTCTAAATAAAGTATATTTTTATGAGCTGCCATGAGCCTTTGTGGGAAGTGCAGGGTAGAAATTTAATAAATATAAATCAGTATAAATAAACCTCAAAGCAGCTACAGAAATAGCATGAAGCAGCAATGGCTAGTGGCATGAGAAAATGCCCTTTTCATACTATAGTAACTTCTGTACAAACTAGACATCTGTTCTGAATAAAGAAGGTTGTCCATGCTATCAAAGATTTGGAGGACCTGATGAAAAGGAAAGCCACCATCAGGTCCCCAGCAGAGAAAAAGCTGAATCCTTGACACTACCACCCCAAAAGCTCTTCAAACATCCTGGGAGGGCTCTATTCCAAAAAGAACCTTCAAAGCCTTTGGATGATAGCGTCTTCCACCTATCCTGGACAAACTACAGGTGTTTTTTTTTCACACAGACTCCTGGGTTTCAAGTCTGCAGTTAAAACACAGGCCTTCTCCTACAGTAGGGTTGGGGAGCAATTTTCAATCCAAAAAGCATCCAATGAGCTACCATATTACCACCATGAAGAGAGCTTGGAGTTGGAAGTAGATTTAATCAAACTGAAGAGATACTGCTTTTTAATATCAAAGTTTTTTATTCTGCTGGTGTTCACGGCATGGTCCGTTTGAAAATGTGATGGTATTTGGCTCGGGGAGACTTAAGGAAGAGGCTGATGGGAAAGGCCGGCAATTGCAATGAGGAGTGGGATAGAATGGGACAAGGACTGGTGCTGTAGACGTTGGTAGCCAGCATCAAAAGCCACTGCAGGCTGGGATTCTAGGATCTCTACATTCACACCAGGCTCTCTCTCCTAGAAGGTGTAAGCAACTGGAAGTGAAGCATACCCTTTTACCTTCAGGTTTGGTAAAACTATTTTGGAGCAGAGTATAAGGCACATGCTTCCATTTTTCATCTCAGGCCTGGCCACAGAACTATATTAGCCCCATCCTGAAGCTTAGCCAAAGAGAGAATAAACACAGGCTCTCACTTCCTTCCAGGCATAGCTGATAGCTGCCCAGCTAGGAAACAGGACCTAAATTGCCACGATCTGTAAAAGAGCCTTTTGTGATGGAAAAGTGTCCTCAAGGATACAACACCCACAAAACTTCACTGGAACTAGTCCATATATATCCTCCTCTCTTTGGGAACACAGCATGTTTATGGCACCAAAATATCAAGTGTGACTAATGGCCTCTCAAAGTTGTTTAATACAGTGGTAAGAACCGACTGTCTTTGAGGAAGGAGGTGTTTCAATTACCATTTGGTTCCTGACCAAATCACCTCTGACTGATGCATACCATTTGGTTCCTGACCAATCACCTCTGACTGATACATATGATTGATGTACCACTTGGGCTCCGACCAATGACCTTTGATCTTTTGAGTTCTTTATTGAAAAATCTATTTAAGAAGTCTCCGAGTGGCCCCTTCAGACTCTTTTCTTTGTCAGCTGTCTCGAGTTCCCTAGGCTAATGTCAGGTCACGGCTGGTGTTAGCTTAAGAAATAAACCTATTGTTTTGGCATTCACCCATGTGGGTTTATTCCGTTGTCTTCCCAGGAAGAACATTACTGGCTGAGCCTGGAAATCCAACGTATTGGTGCCATTTGACTCTGATCAGACCCTCCCAGAATACATAGTAGGCAGCACAACCATCTTTCTGCTAGTCAAGAGGTTTAGGCACCATAAGCTCCACGAACTATGGAGAGCAATCGGGTTTGTGAAGTGGAAATCCTGTCCTAAATGGAAGCTAGATGAAAAATGTGAGCATACCACACCCTCATTCAATAGAAAGTATTTGAAGTCTGCTACTTAAATCCCATCCTGCCACAAGTTTGGATGAGCCTAGCATTCCCACTAAGCTTGACCCTTGCAGCTAAACACTGGCTACCACTGTCTGCAGACATTTTAAGCCTGGGGTGGGGAACTGCAGAACCAGGGGCAAATGTAGCCCATGGCTATTTTGTGAGACCCCTTTACCAGCTCCTGGATCTAGCCGTCTGGATTCAATTCCTACCTCCAAGCACTGAAAAACCGAGCTGAAGGAGGAGATATGGATGCTACTATTGTTGTGGACATGTCATGAACTGAATGCTCCTCTTCCCGAGGCACTACTGCCCGCAGCTTCTATGCAGTCCTCCGAGCTTGTACTTTCAGAGTGTCCTCTAGGAGAGAAAAGGTTCCCCACACCCATTTTAATCTAATAAAAGGAGCTCTTTTAAATCCCATTTCTAAGGGAAGTAAACTCATGGCAGAAGCAGGTCAGATTCCAATAAAAGGATTGCCTTTTAATTGTATGGATCTTAAAGCCTATCTGTACCTAGTTCAGTTATGATCAGCAATCACTAACATACTAGTGCAATAAAATTGTCTCCAACATCCAATCAGTCTTCTGCCTGCACTGAATATATGTAGACAACTACCCAATAGAGACTGCTGTTTGATGGCACTAACTCCTCTGCTACTCACTTGGGCTGGATTGAGCTGGAAAACCGTTCTAAATCTTGTTAGCAATCCCTCAATATTTATAATAGCCTGGACCAATAAGCAGTTTGATACCTGTCCCATAACTTGGGCCGCTTTTAAATGTGCGCGGCACACATGCAGCATGAAAATATGCCAGGTGTAAAAATCCCACAGGTGGGGTTTAACATGACGTTTTGCGTGTTATAGCCAGTCGCACAGTCTGTTAAAACTGCAAACTAAATACCTCGATATCGAAGTATTTCGTTTAGGGTTTTAAAAGAACATGCGGGATTTTTTACACACAGTATGATTTCACGCTGCGCTCGTCTAAAAGCTGCTTTGGTCTAATTGGGAGCAATGCTCATTTCCTGTCCAACTTAAAATTGAGGAAGTCACTGTCCTCTTGATGGGAAAACTTGTATTTTTAGGTAGAGATAGCTAGTATGCCATCTTCATTCTAGCCACCATTAAAGCTATTCTAGCCACAGTTAAAGATTAAGTGAAGTTCTGTTGCGTGTAAATCTAAATTGATAAGAAAAATAGAAGTGGGAAGGGTCACCTTGGCATTGTTCTAGAACAACTTCTCTTTGCTTTCCTGTTTTGGCCATTCTATTTTACTTCCTTCTCTTAGGACTACAAGGTCCTTGTGCAACAAGACAGTATTGGTAATGGTTATTAAGCACCAACAAGGAAGTTGTGCTGTACACAAGTAATTAAAGCAGAGTGTGTCTTGATTTGTCTTTTTGTCAAGAATTGACTGAAAGTCTTCCCTTTCCACAGTTGTTCTGCTTGTTTACATTGCACATTAGCAGTAATCTCATCTTCCTTGGTTTCAAAAGGAAGGCTTTCTTGGAGATGTTTAAAGCTAGCATCTCATACGGTAGATGTAGTTATACATTGTGTATAATGCCATCTGTGGTGAAATTACACAGATTCCTTCCTTTTCTTGCTCAGCTTCTAGTTTCTCGTGATGCATTACTGTTATCCTGTTCCTAAAGTCTCTTCGAGGACAGTAAAGCCCCATAATTGTCATTTTAAAAAAAGAATGGTTTTTGCTGCACTAATAAGTTTCAAGCAAGTCCAAGGTTGCATTAACCTTAAAGTAACCTTCAGTTTATACATTCAGAATGGGTCGCTCTCACTTTATAATAAATTCAGCATGAGAAGTTTTAAAATAAACATGATTTAAGAGATTACAAATACAGTCTTAACCAGGTGCTTAGAAAATTTGTGAAACTACATCATATGAAGAAAAAATGTGCAACAGGGAAAGGGGCTTTTAAAGCAGACTTCTAAAAATTGTATTAGCAGTTAACTTTGGTGGTTTGATTCAAATTTTGAAGAGTTGCTTTAGTTGAATATTCAACACTGCCAATCCATCACTGAAGTTGTTAATAGTTCAATATTAAAATCGTTCCATGGCTTGTCTACACCAAGATAAAAGGTATATTTAAAATGTTTACTCAACACATTTAATTAACGTGCTTTAAAAAACACAAATTTGTCCAGGCTAATAAAAAAGGTACCAATGGTTCTCTAGCAAACTCCTTGTCAGTTAAGGTCGATATTCCCCGTATGGGTTTTCTTTTTTGTGTGTGTGTTTAGGGATTTTTTTAAAAAAAACAAACCACCATCCTAAGAAGAAATTTTTAAGGTCTTTACTTTTGGATGAAGAAAAAAGGAGTAACCTCATCTGGCACTTAAGACACTGCAACTGCACTATACACCATGTGTAATTCAATTTCTAAAACTCACATAGCTACCTTGGAGTCTTAACCACAAAAAGCTTAACTTTGTCTTACCTGCAGTATCAAACAGGCCTAGGGTGTATGGCTCTCCACCAATCATCACAGTTACAGCATAGTTATCAAACACCTGGGGGAATAAAAAACAACACACATAAGAAACAATAGCCATTGGGTCTAGCTTGGGTCACCCTACCAACATGTTACCATCAGACTTCCAGAAATATTTAGTTTTAAGCATAGTTTTCAAAGCCAGCTACATTAACAGTCCCAGCACAAAATGTCAGGAATTTAAGAGAGTATAGGCATGCACCTTTTAAGGATATGGTTAATAATACATAGCCTTCTTATAATTAAATTGGAAGAGCTGCAATAGATGTACCAAACAATTAAAACCGCTACAAAACGCTTTCCAAACATGAAACTGAAAAACGAATGCAGCAATGCATGCTTGAGCAAGCAGTCAGCCAGAAACTGATGCAAGGAGTATCTACAATTAAATATCAGTTTAGCAGAGTCCTCAGGCCAATGTGCTTATCCACTACTTCTAGATGCATCAAACACATTAGGATAAGACCTCAACTAAGCAGTGATTTGTCAAAAGTTTTGTACTTTAGAAATTGAGAAATGCAAGATGCTCCTCCCCAGAAAGGAGAAAAAAGCAAGGTGAAGGTTTGGTACTGGAGAAAATATGCATTTATCTATTTTCTGGGCACAAAATAATTGTTCTCTGTACTTTTCTGGTTTCAAAAGGCTTGCTGTTTCCTTAACATGGAAGCTAAAGACTTCAGATTTTTCTTTGAAAAGCTCTACTACAGGTATTTGGGATTATGAAATGTTATGCTTCAATTTTCAACTTATTTGAACTCCAGAAGACTGGAAACAGTCCAATTGTATTGTACAGGAGAGTGCTATGTAATTCCAAGGCTACCCAATAAAGGCCTTGATCTTGCTTCCCTGTGAACCTTTCTACTCTAGTTTGCCAGAGCTCACCCAGAGATGCTGAATCTACACACTGGCTGTTTCAACATTAGTCTGGATCACTCAGCTCTAGAAAAGTGAAGTTACTCACTTGTAACAGTTTTTATTAGTGTCAACATATGCTCATTCATAGTATCAAGCAGACAATGTAAAGCCTGTGTACATGCAAGCACATCTCTCCAAGTCTACTCTGCACACACAGGACTTTCTAAACAAGGATGCACACTACCAACTACTAGAGTTTCTGTACTCCGCAGGAGTTTATCATCATTTGTACAGAACAGAACTGTAAATCAGAAGGTGTGAAGTAAAAATATGAGGGAACTTAGTCTAACCAAGAGCTAGAGTTTGAAGTGAGCAGCTTTTCAAGAGCATCTATTTCCACTCATGGGTAAAATAGGGAGCACTGGTCTCATGAAGATGGAGGACATAGAGATCATAAACTGCTCTAGTAACTCAGTCAGTCCATGTGACTGCCTTACGTATTTCATCAGCAGGGTCAAGTTTAAAGTATGTAACAGACACTAAAGTATACTGTGATTTGCTTAGGAAATTGCACTTTGTCCAAGGAATAATACAATGGGATGCTTGCTTTGTTTGTCCTTGCATAGGGAAGACCCTACTGGACTCCCTAGATTCCAGTTCTCTCCAGAAAAACCAAGCTGTTTCCCCAATTTACTAAGAAATTGAAGGGAAATGCTCTTTGGCAGAAAGTCAGCATAGTCTGGCTGGGATCTCAGATGTCATTAGGAAATACCCTATAGGAGAAAGTTGTGAAGTTCAAGGATATGCAGTGAGAGAAAAAAATGGGGGTTGGGGTACATCTCAGCAAGTACTTCAGTATATTCTGGTATAAGGAGGATATGGAAACAGAGGAACCTCAATCAGAAATCAATTATGCACAAAAATGTAAAGCCCTTGCAGACACAGTCCTGGTGCACTAAGTTACACTGAACTGGGAGTAGATTTGCAGCTCCTACATAGAATCTTAAAGTTGGAAGGTACCTCAAGGGTCATCTAGTCCAACCCCATGCTTGGATGCAAGATGACTACAAGTGTAACATCCCCTGATGGCTCTCAAGGCCCTTTTTGAAAGCCTCCAGCAACAGTGTACAGCCTCCCTAGACAGCTTGTTCCACTAACAAATAGTTCTTACCATTAGGAAGCTTTTCCTGATATTTAACCAAAGTCTACCTTCCTGTAGCTTGAGCCCATTGATCTTAGTCCTACAATCTATAGCAATGCAGAACAGTTCCGTGCCAACTTCTTGTGGCAACTCTTTGGATATTTGAAGACTATCGTATCTCCCCTTAGTCTTCTTTGCTAGTCTAAACGTATACAGTTCCTTCAACCTTTTGTCGGAAAACTTGCTTTCCAGACTTTGATCATCTTTGGCGCCCTTCTCTGAAACTGCTCCAGTTTGTCAGTGTCCTTCTAATACGAGGTGCCCAACACTAATACAAGGCTCGCACACCGCTATGAAAATGCTCAACCTAACATGAGCTTGTGAAATTGCATTACAGGCAAGGGAGGAAACACTTTTGGTTCTCTACTGCTCAGAAGAGATGTAGGAACACTCTTCTTCCCTCTAGCAGGGGGCTTATGGAAAGTTTTCCATAAATCTTCCCCAAAACCCCAGTTTTCCATACACTCATATATATATTTTTCATCTTCTTAAATGAAGCAAGCCTCTTATGCACTCCGTTTTGGCTCCACATTACTTAAGATACAGCAGCGAGAAGGGCTGGCCCCAAAGGATGTGTCCTACTGTTCGAGTGACCTTTTTAGCTATGTACACATGTGGGATGGTGACTAATGGCAACATTGCACCAACGGACATGCTTGTGATCACAGTTAAGTACTAAAACACATGGAGAAAACAGCAAGGAGTGTCATTCCCACTTCAGGTGTCATGAAAATATTTGAGAGGGCGGTAACTATCACTGTACCTGTGGAATCACTGGACAGAGGATTAGAGATGTGAAGGCCCGGAAAAAAATATAATGGAAACATTCGGAAAAAACACCATGGGTTTTTGGTTCCCCCCCCCCCGAGGCCTGTGTTTTTTTTCTGAAAAATTGGAAAAATTGAAAATATTTGGGGGGAAAAAAAAAAAACTCATGAAACTGGTCTCTGTTTGGAAATACAAATCAAGAAATAAACTAACATGTGAGAGCAGAGAAGCCTGTCTCAATCCAGGCAAACCTTCAGTTTTCAGAATTCCACCATGATGATAAAAATGAAGGATCACAAGAATCAACAACTGCCAATAGCGATAGCTCAGAAAATGAGACTGATTAGACAAAGTTTCATGTGGCAAAGTTTGCATTCAATGAGTCTTGGGGTTTCCCCTCTTTTTTTTTTTCCTCAGCTTTTTTTCTAAAAGTGAGTATCTATTTTCTCTATCTGCTTGACACCGTGAAGGAGACTAAGTCCAGATTCCACAATAAATTTGTTTTACTATAATGTTGATGGTTCCTTCTATTTTCAAATTTAATTTTTGCCTGCTTCTCATACACTGGCAAAATTTAAGAGATGCTAGAGTTCAGCAGCTTGTAGTTCAATTTGTAACAAAAGTTAAAACATTTTAAAGTAAAAATTAATAAATTTGTCACTATTGTCAGAATAAACTATACTTTTAAATTTAATATACAAAACATGATAATTTCATGAGCAAACAGTTATACAGAATACATTTTATGTTTTTAAAGTAGCAAAGTGCAATTAGATCTGTAAAGGGTGCTAAGAAAATAAGTTTTGCATACATTTTAATTTTCCCCAAAATTCCCATGTTTTTTCCAAAAAAAACCCAGGAAACAATGGGTTTTTTCCATGGCTTCAAAATTTCTGGAAATTTTACATCTCTACAGAGGATATGGTGTGTGCAGCAGAGTTTAATATTTGTCTTAGACTTGGTCTGTATTTTCAGCACTTTGCGTTTGTAGCAAGTGTGTTTGGAAGGAAACACAATATATTTTCAATAAGAATATACAATAGACATTGGGCCAGACCATCAGTCCGTCAAGCCCAGCATCCTGTCTCCGAGTAGCAGCCACCTGTGGTCACTTCAGAGAAGTACCCAATAGGTCATAAAGGAGCAAGCCACTTCCTCTTGTTCACCCTGCTCCTGACAGAGGTTGCATCCCTGACCTACTTGACTAAAAGCCCTAATCAAGCCTCTCCTTGTGCAGAAGTAATTCAATACCCTTAATCATTTTTATTGCTATTTTCTACACCTTTTCCAATTCTATTGTATCCTTTTTGAAATGGGGTAACCAGAGCAGCACACAATATTCAAGATGTGGCCACATAAGATGTATATGGCAGCATTAGGATTTTTTCATTTTATTCTCTTTCTGAGTAATTCCTAACATTGTTTGCCTTTTTCACCACTGCTGCACACTAAACTGAAGTTTCCAATGAATTGTCCACAACTCCATGATTACTGTCCTGAGTAGTAACACCTCATTTAAGACCCAGTATTATGTATGTACAGTTAGAACTACTTCCCGTGTGCATCACTTTGCACTGGTCAACACTGAATTTAATCTGCTATCTAGCTGCCCAGTCATACAAGAACCTCCTATAATTACTCATAGTGGACCCCGGTCTTAATTACGTTGACTAGCTTTATGTCATCTGCAAATTTAAATTTTATAATGAGTAAAATGTTAGTGATTTTAAGTGATGGAGACACCTTAACTACTGAGCTGCTCCTGCAGCTCTATAATCACCTCTTTACTCCCTTGCCAAAATATTAATGTACATATGAAACACTGGTGTCATGATTGACCCCTTGGACACTCACTATTTACTCCTCTCCCTTGTGAAAACCAACCATTTAATCCTACCCCGTTTCCTATACTTTAACCAGCTACTGCCCCATGACAGGACTCTGCTCCTTATCCCACAACTACTTAGTTTTCTCTATCCCACAACTACTTAGTTTTCTCAAGAGTCACTTTGTAAAACATTTTCTGAGAATCCAAATACACTTTATCAACTAGATCACCATTATTCACATTCTTGCGGACACCCTCAAAAAACTCCAATAGAGTAGCGAGACATTACTTCTGTTTGCTAAAACTATGTTGGCTCGTGTGTCATGTTTGTCAATAAGCCTGATTGTCGACTTCAGGGAAGAAAGCCTTCCCTGCCACATAAGAGGGGCTCTCTTAGCCCATCTTCTCCCAGAGCAACTCCCTGGAGTGTTGGTCCTGCTCTCTCCCTTTGAAGCACTTTAAGAGGCTGATCTCCCCCCTTCCCCACACCATGACCTACTAGAGACTGGTTTGTGATCTACCAGTAGGTTGCACTCTACAGCTGCTTACCCACGTTCTGTTTTCTCATGAGATTCAATCTCATGAGAAAACAGCGGTTACGCAAGATCACAATGGGCTGCCTGCCCACGATCTTTCATGTTTATTTTGCAGTGGACACATCCACTGCAAGGAAAGGATCCACGGCCACATTCAGTCCTCCAGACCCTCAATTCTCTCAATGGAATTTCTTTTAAAATTCCACAGAAGTCTGCCGGCCTCTCGGCCCAGACCTCCCTTGTCCATCCATCCAGTTAACTCAACCTTCCTCCTCCTCCGCCTGGGGCTGGACTAGGATGGACGTTGGGGGGGGCATTGTCAGGGGTTGCTTTCTCCCCCACCCCATATCCTTTCCAGTCCACAGCCCAGCAACTAACCTGGCCAGCAGTGGAGCGACTGACAGCGCAGCCTAAGCCCAGCATGCTGGCACCTTCCTCCGAGGGTGCAGGCTGATGACTTGGCAGGCTTGCACCCGCAGAGGAAAGCCCAGCTTCCCAGGCTTGGGCTGTGCAGATGGAGCTGCTCCACCACTACCAGGCAAGTCTCCCAGATCCTCAACTAACCTGGCCTGCCTGGGATTCCCCTGTTGCTGGGCAGGCTGGGCAAGTCCCTCCCTCAGGCTGTCGTCCCCCAAACTGGGCATGTGCACGCGTGTCTGGGGTTGCCTGCCCCGTGCCCTCCCTCTTCCAGCAAGGGATTTCACATTAATTTAAGAAATGTTAAATTTGAATGCACTGCACATATTCAAAATTTAATGTTGGTCTCTATGCATGCGAGTAACAGGGCTGAATTTTCAGTGCTGTTATCTGTGATGGGAATAATGTGAATCTTCCCTGCTGAATGATAAAGGCTGCTTCCCAGTTATGCAATCTAACTTTAGATAGGAATTAACGTTAGCTGCTTGCCCACATCGCACAACCTATCTCTTGGCTGCCCATGGACTATGGTGTGGTGAGGGAAACTCTCCTCTCCCATTGCATCTGCAAGGTCTAGTCGAGCAGAGCGGTTCCAGGCTGTAAACAGTCTGATGTATCGAGGCTCCCTCTGTCCAGCAACTGAGCCATCTACTACCTGCTGTGATGAGTTTGTCATCCCCTCTGCTGATAGAACATACTTGCGTTCACCACAACTTGGGGTCTGCTAGTTTGATTGCAGAGTCCTAGTTTGAGGTTAAGAACATAAGTGCCATACTGGGTCAGATCAATGGTCCATCTAGCCCAGCATCCTGTCTCCGACAGTGGCCAATCACAGTGTCTCAACCCACAACCTACTCGCGTGAGGGTTGAGAGGGGAATGGGCACAAGGCACCGCTCCCTCCTCACTGATGGAACACACCTCCCCATTGGACCATATCTCCCCCGACCCGTAACAACCCCGATAGGGATTCTCTTTGTCTCCTCTGCCAAAACCCTTCTTCATGCCCTGGTCATCTTGCCTCGATTACTGTAATCTTCTCACTGGCCTCCCCCGGGCTCACCTTCCTCCCCTTATCTCCGTCCAAAACTCTGCTGCCAGCTTCATTCATCTCGCCCATCGCTTCAACCACGTACAGCCCCTCCTCTCCTCTCTTCACTGGCTCCCCCTTCCTGAACGAATCCTGCACAAGCACCTAGTCTTCATCTATAAAGCTCTTCACAACCTTGCTCCCCACTACCTCTTCACTAATTTCCCTCTGTACTCCAAACCATGAACTCTGCTCCTCCTCTGACCCTTCTCTTGCCCTCCCACGCCTCCCCTTCTCCCCAGCTGCCCCCCATGCCTGGAACTCCCTGCCCACATCCACCTCGCCCCCTCCCTTCGTACCTTCAAATCCGCCGTAAAGTATCGGCAAAGTGGAAAATTGCTAGGCAATCACTTGTAGTACAATCCTTTGTATATTTGGGGGTAACTTTCTCAAGTAGAGGCACGTGGGCCAGACATTCAGGGGCGGGCAGCGAGGGCAGGCCAACTAGCAGGTGCGATAGGTAGGGCAGCTGGAATCTCCCAGGGTGTTCCCATCTCAACCTTCTTGAAGGTTTATACAACTAGAATCCCGCCAGCAGCAGTGTTTGGGTTGGAGATCATTCCCCACCCATTAACCAACCTTTTGGAGAAAGTGCAGGATTCTTTCCTTCGCCAGATTCTCCTAGTGGGGAAAGATGTCCCCACTAGGAGACATCCTGGCATGGGGTTTGAACCCCCAATAAATTCAATACACCGCAGTGTTACGCTCGTACCCAAGCAAAAGAGGTACCAAGCGTGGGCATCTGAGTCCAGGACGATCGCTGCACAGACGGTGCAGTGCAGAAAGCCTTTCAGTAAAGCCATCCACTTCTTGTGCTTACTACCAAGCCCTACAAAAGCAGGAAAGGAACTGAGGAGTGAGTGTCGAGGTGGGACTGTATGTACACCATGGGAGCGACGTCTGGGCATTGGAATTTTTTTTTTTTTAAAAGAGGGCTTGCTATAATCCAGGAGTTCTCAACCTTTCCCTAATCATGAGCTCTGGAGTGACTACTGGGGAGCACTGCATAATTTGAATAAAATATGCATAGATTAAGTCTCCCCTCTGCAATTCAATTAAATGGAAATGGAGATAATTAATCCCAGTTCCCATTTACTTTAATGGATGAAGGGCTGTTTCAAAGTGCTTCCAAGCACTATCAACAGCTGGCTTGGGGAGCACTTTCACACATTGCCCAAGCACTCTGGTGCTGCCAGGCACCAGGTTGAGAATCCCTGCTATAATCAGAGTTGGGCACTAGAGGGCACCAAATACTTATTGTCAGACTGGGTGAGAGGATGACAAATCAACGTCTGTGATTAGATTTGTTCCTGTAAGCCAATGAAGACACTGACCTGTTCATGTGTAGCTTTTGGGTATAGGAGACCAAAGGAAAAGGTGGCAACAAGTCTCCCCACGGTCTCAGATGCAAATGTGGAACACTGAGTGGTGTAATGGCTAAGTGTGCAATACTTGGACCGAGAGGCGGAGTGGGGGAGGGGGGACCTGTTCTAGTCTCGCCTTAGCCAGAAACTCACTGGGTGACCTTGGGCCAGTCACATTTCTCACAGGATTGTTGGGTGGATTAAAAAGTTGAGTTATATATCAAGTGTTTAGAGTGCCACAGGAGGGGGCACTATATAAAAAACCATCATCAGTTAAGAGGCAGCAAGTCTATGCTTAAGCAGCTCAGAACTCAAGGCCTCTAGAGAACTAGTTCCAACAGAACCAGAGAAGGCAATACTTTTTTTTTTATCATGACATTTCTTCCCAAAGGGAAGGGAGGCTCTAGAGATAACTTCTTATCCTTGTTTCAAAGTTGCAGAGAGGACTACGAGTCATTTGGTGCTACTTACCACAGAAAATCAGTTTGATTCTCCCGTAGCTGGAGCCTTGGCCTGCAGCACCTTCCAAGGAAGCAGGATCCTAAAGAACCCTCCGGAACAGATGTATCAGAATGGAAATGTAGTACTGATGACCATTTGTATCAGTACTACGCTTCCAAACACTGCTGGAGAGTATGTAATTCTTAACTCCTGATCAAGTTTGAGTTGCTGTGCAAACTTGGGAGACCAGAGGGAGGCGAATCCCATCAATGATGGGAGCCACTACCACCCACCGCCCTACCCACCAGCACCACCTCCGTCTGGTCAGGATTCAATTTGCTGGCTCGCCTTCATCCAGTCCCCAACAGCCGCCAAACATCGGGTAAGCACTGAGACTGCCAGGTCTAGGTCCGATGAAAAGGAGAGGCAGAGTTGGGTGTCATCAGCATATTGACACCACACCCCATATCGTCTCATGACCTCACCAAGTGGCTGCATGTACATGCTGAACAGGAGAGGTGACAGAATAGAACCTTGTGGGGAACTCCACGTGACGTCCTTGGGGGAGAACAATCCCCAAGCACCACTCACCAAGTTCTTCCAGTCAGGAAGGAGTGGAACGATTCAAGAACAATCCCACCCACCCCAGCTCGATCCCACAGGCGCATCACCAACATCTCATGGGCAACGGTATCAAACACAGCAGACAAATCTAACAAAAACAGGGTCGCTCGACCCTGATACAATTCTCGGTGAAGGTAGTCGACCAAAGCCACAAGTGCCGTCTCAATGTCATAACCCGGACAAAAGCCGGGCTGCGTGGGATCAAGAAAACCGACACCATCCAGGTATCCCTGCAGTTGCTGAGCCACAACCCATTCAATAACCTTCCCTAAAGAGAGGAGGTTAGCAACTGGTCAATAACTGGCAAGGGAGTAAATGTCAAGTGATGGCTTTTTAAGCAGAAGCTGAACCACCTCCTCGAGGCAGTGAAGGGAGACATTGACCACCCCCGCCAGCAACCGCCCCAACGTCTCCTGACTGACCTTAACCAGTCAGGACGGGCATGGGTCCAGTTCACAAGTGGCCCTAACAGCTCCAAGAACCTCCTCCGTGTCAGTGGGCACAACCCACCAAAATTGATCCCACAAAATAGGACAAGGCGGGGCTTCCACAGCCTCTGGTTCTCCCATTGTCATAAATGTGGCATTGAAATCACGGTGGATACGAGCAATCTTATCCGCAAAGTAATCAAGGAACATGTCACAGCAGGCACTGGAAGATTCCAATTCCAGGCGGAGCGAGGCCGGACCGACAAGCCCCTTCACCACTTAGAAAAGTTCTGCCGGACGAGACTTTGCGGATGCTATGAGGGCAGCAAAGAACTCCTCCTTTGCTGCCTGCACATTCACAGCATAGGTTCGCAAACTTGCTCTATGTTGCAACCAATCAGCTTCAGCATGCAAACCCCACCACTGCTCTAACCACTGCCCTTCATGCTTCAGTTGTCACAAGCCCTCTGTAAACCAAGGAGGTCTACGGATGGCCTTAGTCAGCAATGTGTTTCAAAAAGCTATGAGGTCATCAAGTGAACGGTCATCAAAATGAGAGGGTAACTCCCCAAGAGCATTCTGGAACATCCTCGGTTCTGTAAGTCTCCGGTGGTGAACCATCCAAATCAGTTCTGCACCTCTCCGGGGGCAGACATGCATCAGGAGACAGGCCCGCAGGAGGTAATGATCCATCCATGACAAAGGCTCCACTGACACTTCCCCCACTAATGGATCCCCTGCCTCAAGGCTGGTGCAAAACATCACATCCAGGGTATGACCCTTTGAGACAAGTCCATGGTTTCCATTATAGCCATGAACTCATACTCTGCCCCTCCAAGACTGGCGTTGACATGGATGTTGAAATCTCGTAAGACCAAGGTCTTTGGGGAGTGCAACACCACCTCCGACACCATCTCAACTGGAGTGCGTAAGGATGTTGCTGTACAGGTCGTTGCACGGTATATCAGAAGTACCCCTAATTTGTCTCCTGACAAATCACAAGATGGAGGTCCTCAATACCCGATCTAGCCTGCACCAGATACCTCCTCACAGTCCATTAATCCCTAAAAATCATGGCTACACCACCGGACCATGGCTGGTGCTGCACGGCGTACACAGCTGGAACAAGGTCAACCAAAATAGGCCCCGACTCAGTGTCCAGCCAGGTCTCCATTAATACCACACGTGTTCAGCCACATAGTTCAGGATCAGCTCCCCAACAGTTGTTGATTTGCAACTGACCTCGCATTCAGCAGCAACAGCTTCAGGCCAGGGGCCCTCTGATCGTGAACCACCCTACTGCTTGCTTGGGGGACAGCAAGAGGAACAGGCACCAAAGACCTGTTACGGATTACTGATCGCACATATCCCCCAGAGGGACCATACTTCCCCATCACAACCCCAATGGCTGTGGTTCCTCCTCCCAGACCCTACTCCACCCCGCTGCACTACCCAAATGATGAGGGAGATCCCACCACCCCCACTCTCACCAGGTGGTATTCAAAAAGCCCTTCCCAGGGATCATAATACCCCTCACACCAGGGGAAATGATCCCTCCCTCTCTAACCCAGTCCCTCCCCACACCTCTCACAGACAGAGGACATTCCCACAATATAGCCTACCCACCAACTATTCTCACCCTACCCAATAACCAAACCTCCACCAACAAATACAACTCCAGCCCCAACAACCCTACAATGTAAGCAATACAATACAACCGCTATAATAATTATTATTTTTATATAGCGCACCCCCATCCTGGCATTCTGAACACTTCACAAAAAAATAACTTTTTTAATCCTCACAACAGCCCTGTGAGGTAGACTAGGCCGAGAGAATAATGTGACTGGCCCAAGGACACCCAGTGAGTTTCTGGCTAAGGCGAGACTTGACCCACGCTGACTCTCAAACATGTTTGGGACTAGTGTGGTAACCACATGCTCCTGCTCTCTCTAGACCAGAGGTGGACAAATGGTGGCTTGGGAGCTGCATGTGGCTCTTGGCCACCTGTACTGAGGCTCTCGCCAGAAGGGGCTGCCTGGCGTGAATCCATGTGGCTTGGTCAGAAGCATGGGAAGTCAAGCCAACGTTTCTACTACTGCTGGAGGCATCTAGGGTTCATGGGAGCAGGGACAGTGTGCCCTGAGCCACTATTTCTGCTGCTTGAACCTGCCAGACCATCTAGGGACCGGAGCTTTGAAGCAGGGGGGGGGGGGGGGAGAGAAGGAGGAGGCGACGACAAACTGCCCCACTGCCAGAACTGGGGGAAGCCAAGTGCATCTTGTAGCTCTGCAGCTCTTGGCGTTGGGAAATTTGCTCACCCCTGCTCTAGTCCATCAGCAAGTGACAGATGCTCCTGTTCGGTCTAGACAGTTAGGTTTTGAGAAGGGGACCATGAAGCAAGAGTAGATTAAGAATTCCAAAGCCAAGAATCAGATTATATCACTGTTCCAAGTGGCATAAAACAAACATTAGAAGGCAAAGTATAAATTTAAATAAAAAATAAAATGCTGTTGAGCCGAATGAGTCCCAAACAAGATTTAAAACATTGTACTGAAAAAAGTGTGTTTGTGAACTTCTCTCAGGGCCAAAACATTACAGGTAAAGTTTTGGCAGGAGCACATAAAATTACTATCAAATTAGAATTTACTCCTTTCCTAGATAGAAATAAAAAGCAAATACAAGTTTCATACTTCATACTCACCGTTGGTACATATTCCGATGGGAATTTGTTTGTTGTGTAGGAAATTAAGAGACATGTTTTACCAACAGCACCATCTCCCACGACTACACATTTAATCGTCTGCATAGCTGAAGTCTGTTAATGTACCAAATCCAATATGGATCTAAAAAAAAAAAAAAAAAGAAAGAAAGATTTAATTTAAATACTGGAAAAAAACATCATTGCTTCAATTTCAGTTAGTCTCAAGTACAGTGTAAAGAGTAGTACTCCAGCTCTCTGGTCCAGGTAACCACTTTGCCGTACATCTTTAAGGCAAAATAGTACGTTGGCAGAAGAAGAAAGGCCAACACACTGAGTTACATTTTAAACCCTAGTCCAAGTACTCATACACATCTCTCCATATGTCAACTAGCATCACACTGCTAACAAACAACATTGTGATGAACACGTACAACTAAATATACAGAATACCTTGCTCGCAGCATATGGATCCGTGATGTAGGGTGGAAAATTTTCCATGATATTTTTCCGGAAAATTCTCCGGTTTTAAAATGAATTAGTAACAAAATTGATACCAATACCCAATTTCAATAAAAATAATTTCTACCTAAAGCTTTGAATTTGTTTGAACATTTAAATCACATTAAGTGTGCTTTATTGAATTTTTTTCCTAATTTATTTCAGTTCAACTACTTTGGGCTATTGTAAAAGCTTTTGAAAGATTTATCCAGCACATAAATTCCATGCTAGATCAAACCCCAATTGATTTCGGGCACTGGAACATTTTCAGATTCAAAGTTCTCTGGAAAACCCTCATCACTGCACATGTTGTAGAGAATTCTTGTTAACTCATAGATTTAGCACTACAGATAGGAACTATGGGGAAAAGGAACTATGGGGAAAAACAGACCTGATGCGGGTCCTCTAGAGCCCACCTGGGTCTGTTCCCCACCTGCTAGATGTTGGCCCACTAGTGCTCTGGGCTGGTAGGCAGCTGGCCCAGAATGCGTCTTCCAGAAGATACCAGGTCACATTTCAGGTCAAGGGCCGCCCAGGTAGGCCAACACAGCCAACTGTTTGTCTCCATCACCCCCACTGCAAGGCGGGGACCCACCATCACTGGCCGTTATTGGATGCCATAGTTGCCTGTAACGGCCACCTGGATCACAGGCATGTTGGTTAAATGCCACTTACCAACCTCGAGAATGGTAGCCGCTGTTCCCTACCCCAGTAAGAAGTCGTGCCACCTGCATGTCTATTTTCACCCTATGGCTGTAGCACAGCCAAGTAGTAATGTTTGGTGATCAGCATTACCAGGAGTATTTAAATGCTGTATACAAAACAAATGTAGGTAAGACAAAAAAAATCTCTGTTCTAGTACCCTTGCTCCCCACCCCACCCTCCAGGATACTCTAGGAAAAGATTATGAAGCACAAGGTAGCACTCCATAGTTAAGGCCACAATATCTTAAGTGTCCAATAAGCCACAATTCCACAATCATGAAAGAGAGCTGCTTCAATTAAAAGTCATCCTTAAGAAGAGAAATAAAGCCATCATTTAGAAATAAAAACCACAACACATAGCAAAAGGAAGAGGAATCAACATAACTCCCGAGTTAATAGATCATAAGGCAATAGAATAGAACAGGCTTCCTAGATAAATTGTGGATTCTCCATCACTGGAGGGATAGTTCTTTTTAAGAAAAGGCCAGATGAGCATACGACTGGGATGATCTGGAGACTCGACTTGGTGACCCTCACAATCTCTTCCAGCTCTATGATTCTAGGATGTGACCAGGGAGACAGACTTTGGAGAATTTCAGTTACAGGTAAATAGACAAATGCAGGCTATCATGGTTTCTGTAGGTCCCACACATCTGGGTAACTATATAGCAGTACTATTATTCTGCAAGACAGGATTGGAGCTCAAGAGAAAAGGGACTGTAGAACTGCACTCCCTAAACGGAGCATCCTGTACGGTTTCTATATCGAATGAATAATGCTTAGTAAGTGTACGTATGCTCAGCCATGTAGCTGTTTAATGACAGGCAGCATCAAGAGTCTGTTGATGCTGCCACAGTCCTTGTGAAATGGGCTGTGTAGGTGTTTTAGGCAGAATCTTCCCTGACAATTTTAGCCATTTGTACACTCTCCAAGCCACATGGATAGTGTCTCAACTGAGACATTTTCCCTTTAGAAGTCTGCAGGCATCTTGTCCCAAGTAATAAGCTTTGACATCCAAAGGCCAAGCAGAAGATCTTGCATATCTTGATGATTAAAATACTGGAAGCTGAAACTGCCGACTAAGATGAAATTCTGAAGTTTTTAAACCTAATTTTGGGAATTCGTGATCACCTTACGTAAGATTGCAAATGGAGGGCCTGCTAGCAGAGCTAATTCACTTACTTTGTGCTGACAATGGCAAATAAAAAATATCTTCTTCCATGACAGATGGCTAAAGCTAAAGGATTTTAAAATGAGAGCAGCCAGTAACAGATTTAAGATCTCTGTAGGCACCCAATTGATGAACTGAAGGAGACAAATTAAGATTTTTTACTTGGTCCTGAACAAGCAACAATTCTCCTCCTTGAATCAGTTCACAATGTGCTGAATTGTTGCTAAATATATTTTTGAGATGAATTAGAAAGCCCTTGATGTGTTGAGGGGCCTGGTTAATCCAGTCTGCCTCTGCCTGGACATGGAATCAACTACCATCTGTGACATTTTTATTAATTACTTTGCAGACAAAAATTGCTTGTATTCACCACAACTTGGGTGCTGCCATTTTACCTGCAGAATCAGTCTGAGGTTATGCTCAGTCTTGTCCTGTTTATTTGGATCAGTTTCAATCAGTATCACTCACCTATGTGGGCGGGAGAGGGGGGGTCTTTGGGGCACTGAAGGAAGCCAGTTGTGAACTAGATTCTTGCCCATCCTGGCTGGTGAAAGCCAGCCGGACAACATTGGGGCCATTGCTGGCTGGGGTTGTCAATGCCTGCCTTCAGGGAGGGTAGGGTGTTGTACATGCTTAAAACTGCAGTTGTCTGGCCCCTGTTTAAGAAGCTATCTTTGGACGCTAACTCTGCAGCCAGCTATCTGCCAGTCTCCAGGCTTCCCTTTTTACAAAGGTAATTGAACAGTGGTTGCCAGACAGCTCCAGTCTCATCTCCGTGTCATTGGATTCCTGGACCCATTTCAGTCAGGCTTTCGCCCTGGGTATGGCACCAAGACTGCACTTGTGGCCTAGGCTGATGACATACTCCTGGAGATTGGCATGGGGAATTCAGCCCTGTTGATACAATTAGATCTTTCAGTGGCCTTTGATACAGTTGAACATGGAGGTGTTGATGACTGTAGGACCTGGTAGGGATTCATGGGACTGCTCTTAAGTGGTTCCGCTCCTTCTTGTTGGGGAGGCCCCCCGCGAGTGGTGATGGGCAATTGCTCTTCATCCTCTCAGGGCCTCCCTTGTGGGGTCCCCACAGGGTTCCATTCCATCTCCCTTCTTGTTCAATCTGTATGAGGCCGTTAGGCAAGGTCATTCGGAAGTTTTGGATGAAGTGCCATCAGTATGCCGACTACATCGAGCTCTACCTCTCTTTTTCATCTGATACATGCCCTGCAATCTCAGCGCTTACCTGATGCCTGGCTGTTAGGGACTGGACGAGGGTGAGCCAACTGAAGCCAAATTCAGACAAGACCAAGAAGATGGTTGGCCAGCCTTATGGTCTGGAAGGGATTGGAACTCATCTTATTGATGGGGGTTCAGCCCCCTCTGGTTAATCAAATCCACAGCATTTGGACCCCTTGCTGTGCCTGGTGGCAGCGGCCAGGACGGCTTTTCACCAGTTCTCTCTGGTTGAGGAGGCTACAGGTTTTTTTCCCCCCGATTTGGATCTGGCCACACGGTCATCCATGCCTTCATCACCTTGAGGCTACATTACTGCAATGTGATCTACATGGAGCTGCCCTTGACGACTGTTCAGAAGCTACAGCTGGTGTAGAATGCAGAGGCTCTCCTCCTCTTGGGGTGAGGCGCCGGGAGCACATTACACCAGTGCTCTGTAGTCTGCACTGGCTCGCTATAGCTTTCCAGGTTCAATTCAAGGTGCTGGTTTTGACCTTTAAAGCCCTCAACAGTCTGGGCCCCATATACCAGAGACCACCTGTCCTTCCTTGCCCCATTGTGACCCCTGTGATCAGCTGGGAGCGCCTCCCTGTGAGTACTACCCGTTCGTCTTGTTCACACAAGGGCTCTCTTAGTTGCTGCCCTGATGTCATGGAACTCCCTTCCCCTGGAGCTTCATCTGACTCCAAGCATCTTCCAGAAATGGTATAAGACCTTCTGGTTTGTAAAAGCATTTTGCAGGCAGGGATAGGGAATGGGAGGTTTGGTGGGTGGGTTTGGGGTAGGGTTGTGAGGGGAGGTTGAATGCACGACATGGGGAACTGGTATTGGGTGGGTTTTGTGAGGGGGTTGGGGGGGGCGTTTCATTTTTTCTGTTTTTATGGACTTTTTAGTTTTTTTTATATGTTTTGTGTGTTTATATTTTGTTTGTAAGCCATCCTGAGACTTGTTTAGGAAAGGGCAGGATAACAAATTTAAATAAATAAAATGAATAAATAGAGATGGTAATCAAACTCCTTGGCACCAGGAGTTTTATAGATGTTTTGGCCTTTTGCCCAAGTAAAGAAAACAATACCATGTATCTTCCTAATGGCCGATTTCTTCACATTAATCTGATACCAGATTCAGTGTAGATTAATCTTACAAACGGTCGAGTAAAGGCTGCTCAGGTTGGGATGCAATATCATTCTCATTCACCAAGATACTACATCTTTTGCCAATGGTAGAGTCCAACAATTTCCTCCACCTAATTGAGTCCAAAAAACATGCTTGCCTCAGCCATACTGATACAATCAGAACGACAATTGTCGATTCCTCACTCTCTTTCAAATGGTCTTGGGCAGCAACGGTATTAAGGGAAAAGGCTTACAGCAGTTCTTGATCCCTTTTCAAAGGCAAAAGGAAAGTATCTGTTATTTACTTACAGCAATAACTGTAAGTAAGTTAAAGGCACAACCACTCTCCATTATAAACAGGGGACTGCTGAAGCCCCAATATTGAGAAAACCGCTTGAGCCACAGTTCTGAAAATTTATCCATGGTTTATATTTGTGGGGATCATCATACATGAAAAGTTTGAAGATCCAGCCAGAAAATATTTATAACTGTTGAAAAGTTAATTGGTTGTGGTATTTTGAATCATCAATATCTCCTCTGGATCGACGAGTTGAGCCCCCAGATTACACATCCCTGCAGCATGAGATCTACATCAAGTGCTGGTGTAGTGTGATAATGATTGGTGCAGGAAAACAGTTAAAGATTTTTTTAAAAATCAGTTCTGCCAGCTAGCGCATGTGCAGTTGAGAAACCGCCTACTGCCATTTGCATTAAGTAATAGAAGAGCATCTGGAAAGATAAGTGACATTTAGGAATGTACATGTTGTTCAGTCATTCACTGCATGGGGAGGATTTTGAGTGATCCATATCTTCCCCCAGCCCCCAGACTTCAGAGGCTTGGAGTACGAGATAGCTATCAAGTGCTACTCTAACATGATCATGCTCAATGAAGCGAAAACAGTTATTAAAAATACAAAATTCAGCTCTGCAGGCGGATGATGCATGCATGGTGGTATGGAAAGGTGAATGACTAAAAGACACATACTCCATGGGGAGGATTTTGACCAACCTTACTAATCACATGGCAAAGAACAGGGAAATTTACCAAAACCAAAAACCTCACTATTTAAAAAACCATTAAAAAAACAGTTTTTTGTTGTTGTTTTTTTAAAAAAACCTTTCCTCTTCAAAAACATTGTACAAAGTTAAATTTACTCTAGCTTAAACTCCAAACATGAAAATTTGTGACAATCACAGTTCAAAAAACGTTTGGAACTACATACATTACAACAACAAATGCCAAGAAACATGGAAATTTTCAAAATTTTCTACTAATATTTCATAATTTAACAACATGAACCTAAGATATGTACTTAATTCCTTACCATAAATACTCTTTATTCATATTTATAAAGGAAACCATAACTTTTTTGGTTATCATTAATTTATCATAATTAAATGAACACTTTTTTCAAACGGCCTTACCTGTCCTTTTGCATATAATTGCATTTTATACAACCAATTGTATAAAGTTGTCTACACTGACAATGGCAACATTTAATTGTATAAAGTATATACAATTTTTATACACATGACAGTACAGTTAAGACAGAAAAAATTGTTCATCGTCAAATGATAAATTAATGCTTAATGAAAAAAATTGAACATTTACTTAATGATAAATATTAAAAGTATAAGTATGGTAAGGAATTAAGTACATATATTAATGCTGATGTTAAACAGAAGTATTGGCAGAAAATTTTGAAATAATTTCCACATTTTTTGGCATTTGTGTTTTGTTATAATGAATGTAGTTAAATGATTTTTTAATTATAATTGTAACAAATTTTCATGCTATTTGGAGTTTAAGCTACAGTAAAATTCATTTGGTGCAATGTTTTTGAGGAGGAAAGTTTTTTGTTTTTGAAACTGTTGTGCCTTTAATGGGTTTTTAAACCGTGAGGTTTAGGTGGAAAAAGGAAAAAAACCATCTTTCCTAATTGCTATACTCGCGTTATTTTTCTTCTCTATCAGAGGGAGCCAATCACATTGTTTTTACATTGCTATGCAGCTTCTGACAGCTAGTCTGTGGATACATAAATATTTGAGGCTTATCTGGAAACGTTTGTTAAGCTGTCTACACGAGAGACAGATGCTGAAAGCTTTCAAGTTGCTCTGTAGTTTTGGACTACCATCCAAAACTAGAGTCATATATGAAGACACCGATCACCCTAAAATAGCAAAAGTTGTGTTTCACTGGCCGCTTTTAGACAAGCGCCGCCAACTCACGCAGTGAAATCATGCGGCTTGTAAAAGTGCTGTGGCCAGCTTTTAGACACGCCATATTTCTGGTTGTGCATTCTTTAACAGAGATCGAGGTATTTAATTTGCACTAAGGAATAGAAGCAGCCATTGTTGAACTGGAATTGCAGGCACTAGACAAACCCTACTTGTGCCATATACCATATCATTAAATTGTCCAAAGCCTTCTAATGAAAAGACTTGTGATCTCACATAATTGCATCTGGGAAAAATCTGATGCTGAGTCAGACAGTTTCTTCCTTTATAGAAGATTCCCCAAACTGCTCCTTAGAATTATCAGGCTATTTGCCTACCCCATCTCCCCAAATGGTCTTAACTGGTACCAATGCTTGAGGATTCTGGTTCAGGATTCTGTTCCTGCATAGTCTCACATCAAACTTCAGCATGGTAGCGTCGGCCAGTACTGATGACTCGGCTTGAGTCAGTATTGTCTGCTGCATTCTGGTGGTACCTGTGAACACAGAACAGCAGCATTCTGACCAGGACCCCTAGCTGTATCTGTATTCTTTGCACCTGGAGACTAGTGGATCCAATAGGATTCCAGAACTCTCTGGAGGAGTTATCCACCGACTTGGATGCCTCTGTCAATGGCCAGCACGATCTGCAGTACAGTATATTGACTCGAGCCATCAATTTGGGCACCCAGGTATCTGTTTCCTTCACTGTGGCAGCACAGGTCTCCCGGTTATACAGGGGACCCGAGGCTGGCAACGTGGAAGGGTAGGTGGTCAGTGCGCAGGTGTTAGAGTCATTAGTTGCCCTTTGTAATGATTTTGCCACCTACTTTTGCAGATAAGTCACTCTTATTTGGCACAACTTGTGAATGGCCTGTCTGGTTTACTTGGACCAGCTTCCGTTAGTTAGGTCCTCTGATGCAGAGTGTGTGCTTGAAGTGGTGCAGGCGACCAGCTGAAAATTAGATCCATGCCCATCCTGGCTGGTGAAAGCTAGTCAGGAGACACTGGGGTTCCGTTGCTGACTGGTGTTGTCAACGCCTCCCTTCAGGAGGGCAAGAGCCTGATGGCCTCAAAACTGCGGTCATGAACTGCTCAAAAAGCCATTTCTTGATGTTGACTGCCCTGCCAGCTATCGCCAATCTATAATCTTCTCTTTTTAGGGAAGGTTATTCAACAGGTGGTCACTTCAACTTCAGGTACATCTTGATGCTATTGGATTCCTGGATACACATTAGTCAGGATTTTGTCCTGGGCAAGGCACCTAGACTGATGATCTCCACAGGTGCGTTCCTCTCCTGGACATCTTCTGTCATTCTGGATCTCTTCTTCCCTTGTATTTAGCAAGGGGTCCCAACTCCCTTCTCCACTTCAGACTCCCAGAAGGATTCAGAAAATCAGATTGTGAGCTCTCGTGCAGGGACCATGTCTATCTTGTTCTCTGTAAAGCACCAGGTACATCGCTGGCGCTATATAAATCCTAAAAATAGTAATAATGTACTCATTACGAAGAGCAAGTTTAATGACCTGCATGGTGCCAATTGATTGTTGTACTTCGCCATCCATGGTGCAGTGGCAGACTTGCTTTTAGTTAGTAACATTTTTGCCCTGCTTCTTGCAAGCGAGGGCCCCTGAAGTGGTTGACACCAATTTGACTTTCTTCTGGTCAGAGGTCTTTGTAGACCTAATTGGCTTTGGAAGAGACTATGAAGGAACCTCCGGGCTTTTGGTTAGTCTTTCCTACGAGATTGCAGCTATATCCTAACTAGGGTGTCAGTGCCAAAGCCATTTCTCTCAATGGTGCCAGGTCTGGGTACAGACCGCTCAGTCCCCATGCTGGCCTACCCACAACGGTGTTTTTCCCTAGCCCTGTCAGATTCCACTCATGGGATTGAAGTTGGAAGTCTATTCTTCCAAGCTCTGTGCTGAAGGGGAAAAGATCTTATAAGGGCTACCCATGATTCTACAACATGTTTTTTCTTGGAGTTTTAGCATGAGTATCCGTCGCTGAAAAAATATATCATGCAGCTTACTGATTTCTTAAAGCCCGACTTCTTCTATAAAGCCATCATTTAAATCAACTAAAATACAATGTAAAAGTTAAGTACTGAGAACCTATTACTACCAAAACCAGCTAAGCTAAACACAGTATCAGCCAAAGCTCTCAAACAGAAGCTAAATAGCTTTAAAAGCAAACTCCCCAACGGCTGGGCAAAGAACCTAGCTTGTACCTTATACAGCTACACTTAGGGCCCAAGCTGTAGTGATAGGAGGCAGAGGGACAGGGGCCAAAGAGCTCCTACAGATTAACTGCTCCCAAAGCCTGCACGGGATGATCCCAAACCTGGGCACCTGCAACCATAAAGCAACCCTGTTGGAGATATATTAAGTTTCGCAACACAAAGTTTGTGGTCTGATGAGAAACGCAGTAGTGTTATTGGATTATAGTGTTCTGGACTAGAAATGCTTCAGGGCAGAAGTGCGTTCACGTATTGTAGTGTCTAGTCTGGTGGGGTCCGAGCGGATATAAAAATATTTCATATTTAGGATAGTTTTCTTCCTGCATTTAGCTCTTTTTGAAGGCCCTTTTTAAACCAATCAAAATCTTTTCCAATACCAATCCTATGTTACCTATAAAGGACCCAGCATATTTTTAAGTGCTGTATAAATTGTTCCCTTGTCTCACCTGGTGCCATGTTCACATGAAGACTCCTTAATCATGATGAGCATCTGCAGATTACTAAGCAACACTTAGCTGTCAGCCAGTATTCAGAATGTCTCTATCCCATCGCTTATCAGTAACCTTCTAACTCATTAGCAGCATGCCAACAGATGTTCATGTCAGATTTGGAAATAAGAAATCCAAGGTTCTGTTATTCTGTTTTTGTCCCTATATCCATAAAGTTTAATTGGACAGACTAGATTTACTCATTCAGACCAAATCCTTGAAGACTGAATATTTACAGCTAGAAAGTTTGAGGTGCATCAGTTACACTTCTAATACAATATGATAGCGGGTGTATCAAAACAGTGACCCCCCATTACTGAAAAAGCTCTGCCTTCTTGTCCAGTTTAATTTTATGCATTTGACAGCACTTCAAGTTCACTTACTCATGTTTTCCTTTTTCCAGATTATTTAAATGGTTTTCATTTGGAGTATACCTGTCTTTCCAAGCCTCAGAAGAGCACATTTAAAATACAATATTAAGAACAAGAGCTCCAAAACAGATACAGTACTCAGTGGCGGCTGGTGGGTTTTGAGCTAGGTGGGGCCAGCGCAACCTTATTCCTGGCAGAGTTCTAGGGTGGGGCTTCTCCATTGTAGGCCGAGCTTGTAGTAACTAGTGCAAGTGTCTGCAAAATTATTCCAAAACCTGATCAAATATTTAACACATACAAAACCTCAGGGCCACAACAAAATAGCTGCAGCGTGCAATTCCAAGTAAAGTAGAATGGTAGATTATATATTGCTATTGCACTGTACAGGAATTCCCCCCTCCCCCAAAGAAGAAACCTGGAAAAAAGCTGCATTAAAAAAGAATGACAGCAACCAGATTTTCTACCC
>QEPC01000409.1:1007282-1033579 GCA_003113815.1 Sphenodon punctatus
CCCACCCACCCGCAAATTTCCCGCCTTGCGCAGCCGCAGCAAGGCGGGAGCTTGAAAGAGGCGACTTGTAAGTCGCCCCTCCTGAGTTGCAATGGCCTGGGCAATAAGTTCCATTGGAACCTATCACCCAAGCTGGCCACGCCATCCCCACCCCCCAAATCAATGTTAGCTAGTAGGGCGGCACTGGTGCCGACCTACGAGAACCCGCGGCTGCATCTGCATGCTACAGGCAGGCGCGGGCAAACTTGATAGTCCCATCCTGAGGCCGGCCTGCTGATGCGCGGCCCGGGGAACGCTGCTCTGCCCTGCCTGCAGAGCGCCGACATGCTCCCCAGGCTGCCGCACATGTGCGCGATACACTCTCAAGCTCAAACTTGAGTGTATCGCGCTCATGCGCGGCAGCCCGGGGAGCACGTCGGCTGAGTAACTCAGCCTCCCTCTCCAGCATGATGCGGGGGCCGGGGCTGCAAGCCGCAAGTGTGAGGCAGCGCTGGGGGCTTGTAGGGCACCGCCCCCAGCACCAAAGCAAGGGGCCGCCGCTGACAGTACTTACTGTGGTAAAAGACTGTTCTTTTGAGTAATGTTTTTAAACAAGTTCAACCGTAACTGAATTTCGTAGAATTCAGACAGTTTATGCTTGAACGTTAACTAAAGGTTTTTTTTGCACAACAGTAACAAAGTCTGTTTCCAATCATTTTAGTCACCTAGTTCAAAGGAGAAGTATTCACTAAGCTTGAAAAAAGATTCATGCTGAGAGAGAAAAGCAGTTTTTAAAAAATCATATAAAACTATGAACTGTGCCCAAAACGTAAGTACATATTGTACAGCAATATGCAGATTTGCTTAACTGCACTGCAGTATTTAAGAAGTGACTGAACTTTTATGTCCCAGAAGTATGAGGTTCTTGTTTCATACTTGCCATAATTATGTAGTTCACATCAAGTTATGGAAGTCCCGCCTTGTCCGATCAGCTTCAGTAGGTGTCACCCACGGACTGGGGTGAGGTGAGATGTTTTGGGGGATGTCAGGGTCATCTCTTGTGAACTGGACCCGTGCTCATCCTAGCTGGTTACGGTCAACCAGGAGACGCTAGGGCCATTGCTGGCAGAGGTGGTCAATGCCTCCCTTCAGGAGGGCAGAGTGCTGAGCTGCCTCAAAGAGGCGGTGGTGCAGCGTCTGCTCAAGAAACCATCACTTGGCAGGGACTCCCTTGCCAGTTATCATCCAGTCTCTAACCTTCCCTTTTTAGGGAAGATGGACAGTAGTGGCTCGGCAGCTGCAGGGGCATTGGACCGTATCGATTTTCTAAATCCCTTTCAGTCCCGCTTTCATCCAGGCTATGGCACCAAGACTGCACTTGTGGCTTTGGTCGACGACCTCCACCATGAACTGGATCAGGGCCGCTCGGCCCTGCGGATTCTGTTAAATCTCTCAGCTGCCTTTTGATACTGTTGACCACGAGATGTTGGTGACTCGCCTGAGGGACAGAGCCAGAGCGGGCAGATTTGTTCTTGAATGATTCCACTCCTTCCTGGCTGGGAGAACTCAGCAGGTGGTGCTCGGGGACCGTTCTTCATCTCCCCGAGACCTTGTGTGTGGAGTCGTACAGGGTTCCATCTTGTCCCCTCTCCAGTTCAACATGTATATGCAGCTGGCTGGACGAGGTTGTGAAACGTTTGGGGTGTGGTGTCATCAACAGGCCGATGACACCCAACTCTACCTCTCTTTTTCATCCAATCCAAACTGAGCAGTTGGGACTGGATGAGGGTGAGCTGTCTGAAGCTGAATCCTGACAAGATGGAGGTGATGTTAGTGGATAAGGCAGTGGGTGTGGCATTCCCTGTCATTGATGGGGTTTGCCCCCTGGTAGTACCCCAGGTTCATAGTCTGGGAGTGCTCCTCAATTCCCAGCTCTGCATGGATCTCCAGGTAGGGGCTGTGGCAAGGAGTGCATTTCACCAATTACATCTGGTGCAGCAGCTTCAGCCGTTTGTCCCCGACTCAGACCTGATCACTATCATCCATGCTTTTATCACCTCAAGACTAGACTATTGTAATGCGCTCTATGTGGGGCTACCCATGGTGATGGTTTGGAGACTGCAGCTGGTGCAGAATGCAGCAGCCCACCTCCTAATGGGGACAGGATGCCGTGAGCACATTACACCAGTGCTCTGAGCTCTGCACTGGCTGCCATCTGGGCCAGATTCAAGGTTGGTGCTTACCTATAAAGCCCTATACAGCCTGGGCCCCACCTATCTGCAGGACTACCTCACCCACCAGTTTCTGGCTCGACCCCTGCTGTCTGTTGAGAGCACCTTTCTTGAAGTCCCAAGTGGCTCAGGGGGGCGACTATAGTGAGGGTGTTCTTGGTGGCCGCACCTAGGCTGTGGAACTCCCTTCCAGTGGAGGCCTGGCTGGACTCAAATCTCCCCTACTTTTGCCTACAATGTAAGACCTGGCTGTTCCGCCCGGCTTTTGGTGAGGGAGATAGGTAGGGTGGGGGTCCTTTTGTTTATTCTTTAACATCCGCTTGGTGGACTATATTGTTTTATGTTTTTCCCCTAGCTGCGTTAGCAGGAGGGGCAGGGCAAAAATTTGTAAAAGATGTAGCCTAGAGTAATGCTGCAGCTTATTCTTTGCCAAAACTGTGACAACAGAAACACCGGGCAATGCTAGATCTCACCTTGGCCACAAGGTACCCACAACCAGTTCAGAAAAAGCAAATAGCACACCCCTAATCCAGAACAGATATAGGTCAGCCAATCTCATGCTTTGGGGGAGTTAGACTGCTTTCAAACCTTCAGTGGCAGCTGGCCCCGCACAGATTTTGGCTCTGGGAGAGAATCCAAGAGCCAAACTATGCGCAGGGTTTGGCCAGTGTAAAAAAAACCCATGCAGCTTTGCTGGCGAACATCCACAAAAGTACAGAGCAGGGAAATCCAGCTCTGTACTTTTGTGGGTGTTCACCGGCAAAGCCGTGGTGGGGGCTTTTACACCGGCCATACACCGACCAAACCCCATGCATATTTTGGCTCTCAGATTCTCTCTCGGAACTAAAATCTGCGTGACGCCAACCACCGCCAAAGACGTAAAAGCGGTCTCGCAGTACACATATTAGGATATAATTAAGAGTGGTCCTATATAACTTCTTGTTTCCTTGTTATTCTCTAATTCTCCTCCCTATGCCCTATTAATAGTATATTTATTTATTTAAATTTATCGTTCCGCCCTTCCCACTAAAGGCAGCTTACATTATTAAAATACAAATATAAAACAAGCCAGGAGAACATAAAAACACTCCCCCATCCCAAAACCCCCCCCCCCCCCCCCCCCCCAACGCCATTTCGTCCAGAGCCAAACACCTGTAAATAAAACTCCTTTACACCACCTCCTACAGGCGTTCAAGTCTGGATAAAAGCAAACCTCCCAGGGGAGGGAGTTCCACAGCAGTGGGGTGGTAGCCAAAAATGTCCTCTGCATCATAGAGGCCAAGTTAAAATAGGTACCTCCAGATGGAAGTCCTCGGCCAACAGCAGAGGTCATGAGACATGTTAAGCCAGGCGACCTTCTAGCTAAGTGGGTCCCAAGCCATTTAGGAATTTAAAGATCAAAACCAGCACCTTGAATTGTGCCAGGAAGGTAATAGGTAGCCAGTGCAGATCCCAGACCAGTGTTTATGTGCTCCTGGCAACTTGACCCCATATTCTGCACCAACTGCAGCTTCCAAACAGTCTTCAGGGCAGCCCCACGTACAGCGCATTGCAGTAGTCTAGCCTCAAGGTAATGAAGGCGATCAGATCTAGATCAGGAAGAAAAGGCCACAGCCTTCTCCTCAAAGAGTTGGTGAAGGGAGTCCAGGAGCAGCGGCGGATCCAGGAGCACTCTGAGGCTGTGAACTTGAGTGACTGGGTGGGCCGAACCCCATCAATAACCAAGATCCTAATTCCCTACCACCACCACCCCGCCCCCAAGGCCAGCCAATGATCGTCACCTCGGTTTTGTCAGGATTCAATTTCAATAGACTCACCCTCATCCAGTCCCCTACAGCAGTCAGGTAATGGGTAAGCACCAAGACTGCTGGACCAGGGGCAAAGGAAAACAAGAGGCAGAGGTGGGTTTCATCAGCATACTAAGGACACCTCACTCCAAACCTTCAAATGATCTCACCCAGCAGCTTCATACACACATTGAACAAGAGGGGGGACAAGATGGAATCCTGAGACCCCCCACATGGGGAGATCAAGGGGGAACAACAAGCAACTGCCTACCACCACCCACTTACACCTGCCCGACAGGAAGGAGCAAAACCACTTGCGAGTGGTCCCCCACCAGGTCACACAGTTGAGTCACCACCACCTCGTGATCAACAGTGTCAAAAGCTGCTGACCTATGTAAGGGATCAACAGAGTGGAATTCCCTCTGTCCATCTCCAAGGCCAGAAGCACAGTCTCCGTGCCATGCCCAGGATGAAAGTCAGACTGAAAGAGGTCCAGGAATCCGATAGCATCCAGATGGGCCCAGAGCAGATGTGCCACCACACACTCAATAACCTTCCCTAAAAAGGGACGGGTAGAGACAGGCTAATAGCTGGCAGGGAGTCAACATCCAAGTTTTTTTTTTTGAAGCAGAGGCCAGACAATCGCCATTTTAAGGGACTCAGACATCCTGCCTTCCCTGAGGGAGGCACTGACAACCCCAGCCAGCAACAGCACCAACATCTCCTGGCTGGCTCACCAACCAGAACAGGCATGGATCCACAGATGGTGGCCCGCACAACCCCAAGCACATTCTCTACATCGCTGGGCAACAATAATTGAAATTAATCCAAATAAAAAGGAGAAGGCTGCACCTCCACAGCACCAAACTCTGACTCTGCCACAGAAGCGGTTGCATGAAAGTAGTTATGAGTGATTTTGTCTGCAACGTAATCAATAAAAATGTCTTCGCAGACTATAAATGGCTTCAACTCCTGGTGGAGACAGACCAGATTAACCAGACCTCTCACCACCCAGAAAAGCTCTGCCGGACGAGACTTTGCAGATGCTATGATGGCCGTGAAAAAAGCCTTCCTTGGCGCCATCACAGCCATGGCAGAGTCTTCCAAAAGCCACCTGCAATCGTAATCAGTTGGATCCAGCGCACGTTGAGTGCCATCTGCGCTTAACCTCTCACTTCAGTCACCTCAGGCCCTCCATATACCATGGGAACCCGAGTTGGCACAGCGGTGGAGGCAGATGCTTGGGTGCCAGTGTCAACGGTCTTGGTCAACAGGGTCTACAGGGTCACCAGGTCATCGACAGAGCAGCTGTCAATGTCAGTGTGTAAATCCCCCAGATTTTGGAATCCAAGCAGATCCATAAGTCTCCACAGGTGGACAAATCTGACTGGTCCATCACCCTGACGGGGGCACAGGAGGGCCAGGATCTAAACTTTCAAGGAGGTAATGATCCAGCCATGACATGGGTGTAATATTCATATCCCAAATAATTGAAAACCCCATTTCCAGGCAAGTGCAGAGACACCAAATCCAGCGTGCCCCCTTTTTCATGTGTTGGGCCCACTACCACCTGGGATAGGCCCATGGTTGTCACAGAGGCCATGAACTCCTGCTCTGCTCCTAAAAGATTGGCTTCGGCACGAATGCTGAAATCACCCAAAACAATAAGGCTGGGCAATCTCACCAACTCTGGTAGAGAAGTGGGATGCTTGGTACACTAACAGAATCTGTAATCTATCCCCAGCTAAATTAAAACCAAGATGGACACACTCCATGTGAGTCAGGCACTGGATACCTTCAGAAGGACAAAGAACCCCTAAAACTCTCAGCCAGATCGCCCCCCCGAGCCTATGCCAATGCTGCACAGAATACCTGGCTGGCACCAACCAAGTCAAAACTGGCCCAGATGCGTTGTCCAGCCAGGTTTACATGATAAACAGGAGGTCAGTGGCCTCATCCAAAATAAGCTCCTGGATATTAGTTTTTTTTATTAGCCGCTGATCTCTCATTGAGCAGCATCAGTGTCAGCTCAGGGGCTCTATGGGCCTCAACCACCAGATATCCTGAACCAGGCCGGGGTGGGGGGGGAGGGGGAGGGGGCGGCGGCGGCAGTGGGGACAGACCAAATGTCTCCCCCAGCATTCCTGATGGCAAGCCTTCCCCCACCCATACCCACACGACTTCAATGGCTGCTCCCCGCTCCCCCCACGGCTGTGGAGGATCCTCTAGGTCCAGCACCACAGGAGGCAGAGTCACAAGAGGGGCAGAGGGAGACTACCCTTTCACCCCTAACCCAAATAACCCATCCACCCCTTCCCCAGTGCCTCCCACCCCCCCACCACACACACACACACACACACACACACACACTCTCTCACCCACCAGCAGGCCCTGGCATATCCTCCTCCCNCATCCAAAGTGAAGTGGCACTTGGTGCCAATTTGCCTTACCCACACACACACACACAGACACGTACACACACACGTACACACACACACACACACTCTCTCACCCACCAGCAGGCCCTGGCATATCCTCCTCCCCACCCCACCCCCACAATCCCGAATGAGCAAGACCCCCTCCTCTCACCGAGGGCAGGCCCATACTGCCTCTCAAAGGAGTCATGGACATCCCTTTCCCATCTGGCTGGCCACACCCCCTCACAGCCCACCTCAACATCCTACCCCCTCCATACCATGCCCCTGCCAACAGACACACACACCCAACGCCACCCCTGCTCATACCCACCACCCCCACATCCCACCTACACAGATAACCAATTCCTTTAAACCAAATTTTGTATAAGGGATGATGTAATACATTCCAACTTGACTACAGTTTAGTGCTGATTTATTACACCATCAGTTTTATTAATCAGATTAACCTTTTGATTTGTAACAAGGGAGAACTTGGAATATCAAAGTAGTATTCAGAGCTACTGGCCTCAAGCGTACAAGACTCAACCGCCTTGTTTCAGTTAGGACGTTCCTGTGTCTACTTACATATCCTGTACCACAGCTTGCACCTGGCTTTCAAAAAAAACCCCAAAACACTCCCTTCCCCCCCCCCCCCAATTTTGCATGTTTACTAAGTAACTTTGAAACATCACCCTATCAGAAAGGGTCTTCTGCTGAAGCTCAGCTCTTTCAATTTTGCATGAAGGTGGCACCTCAACCTCAACATAGCAGTAATATTCTTCTCCGTTGTGAATTCAAATTGGCTTAGAGCAAATTTGAACACAGTACCTTGAGGGATGACTTTTCAGACAAGACTAATCATTAAAGATTTCAGCAAGCTTTAGGCAACTGAAATATTTTGGAGTAAACGAATGAGTCTACATAGCAAAACTCCACTTTTCAATGACACTGTTTAGCATCTCTATACTCAAAAAAGGGATTATAAATTCTTGATCAGGGTATACACAGACACTAAGTTATTACCACCTATGTAAAACACATTGAGAGGATTCCATCAACATGCTACATTTTACATCCTAATCTGCCCCTCAGCCTCAGCTTTAAAACAGGTAAAACCTCTACAGTTTTTTCCCCTATTTCCATGAGAAAGGCCCATGAGCTGCAAGAATGCTCCTCCCAAAAGTTGAAAAGAAACCGACAAAAAGTTGTAAAAATGGACAGGAAGTTTAACTAGAGGGGTAAAGCATCAAGAGGCAATATCTTTGGAGGCACCATTTTAAGAATATGGCCCTTTTTAAATAGGCAGAGGGAGCACACATATACTTCCAGTGGGAGGGTATTAAATGGCAGCAAATCACCCACCGGCCACCCATGTCCCCGCACAGTGCAACCAAGGATTTTCTGGGTCACTCCGTGCAGGGAGATAGGTGCATGGGTCACGTGCAGGCCCACTCACCCCCACTTTTACAATGGGTGCTACCACATGTGTCCATTGGGTGGACCTGCATGGTAGTGTGTCGTGTATAAACGCACTCAGAGAAACATGAAGGGTAAGCAGGCAGTCTCAAGCTTGATACGCAGCTAAACTGATTCCAAAGTCTGAAGCTAGTACAGAAGTTGTATTAGACAGAAGACTGGGGAAGTCCCTTTGGGGCATGTCTTCACAATAGGCTCGGGTTTATAGTATGAGAGTCATTTAAAGCCTTAGGCCACATTCCGACAAATAGTTAATTTGATTTAGTCAGGCCTTAACCATTTTACTCCTTAAATATTCACACAACCCGAGTGCTAAACTCAAGTTATTCAGGTGTAGAAAGTAGTATGCACCCTAAAAAGTCAATTTGTATTTCAAACTAACGGCTTGTGTGAACACTTAACAGTGTGAGGCTAGCAACCATTACATCTCAGCTAAGGTGGAAATTAAGTACTACTTTTTGTTCATGTGAACGTTACCAAAGGGGATTAACACTGTTAATCAACTTTGAAGTGTTAGAAACAGTTCAATTTACAGTGTTCATCTGAACACTATCAGAGTAGAGTAGTTACTTAGTATTATTAAAACTGAAGTAGTTACTTTGGTTTACCTGCTTGTTAGAATGTTGCTTTTGCTAACATGCTACTACACCTTTTTAAAACCTTTACCTTCTGTATTGGGGTCAAACTGACCCCAGCGAGCACAAAAACATTTAAAAAAACATCAGTAGCTCTTCAAGTTTGAGCTTTTAGGACATTATCACCGGCACCTCTGGGCATAACATACTAACATTTCAGTCTAATACCTCTTATCGTTTGTCTCCTATAAACAAAAAAGTGGCATTTTTCAAACGGACACCAGGTTTCCATTGAGTTTGCCTATTTGGGGTCAAATTGACCCCAAGCCAATGCATTTCAATTGGGGTCAAATTGACCCCAGCTTAAAATAAACCAAAAAAAACAGTTTTCAAGGACCATTCAGATAGCAAGGGGACATGGAACTCAGGCCACTTCAGACTGGAAGCAGCAATGAAAATTAAACCCTTCACTGCCATTATTTTGTGCCTTTGTATTGTGGCTGAAGGAAACCATGAAAATATGCTAAGTATTGGGTCTACAACTTTGAGCTTGCAGCACATTGTCACTGGTACCTCTGGCCATAGCGTATTCAAATTTCAGCCAGATCTCTCTTATCGTTTGTCTCCAATGACCAAAAAGGTGCCAGGGTGCAAACGCACACAAGGTGTCAATCGAGTTTTCCTATTTGGTTTTACACAAACCTTTGTTGTGTCATTTCTCAGCTGTTCAGGAAATGTTAGGTTTCATTTCTTCAGGCTAATTTTAAGTTTCCCTTCTGGGGTCAGTTTGTGGAGACAAGAATCTTAGGCAAACAAAGAAATGCAAAAAAGACCTGAAGCATCCTAGGCAACAACAAAAGAAATGCAAATAGCAGGCTATAAAGGTGCCAAGTGTACTTAACTGTGCTTAGTAAAGTTTGACTATAAGGCACAGCCAGTAGTTTGCATGAGAATTTGCCTTTGGGGCAAATTTAGGGAATTAAAAACAATCCCCATAAAACAGACTCTTTCATGTGTTTCTGTGCGTGTGTGTGCGCGCGCGGTCCCAGGGCTTTGTTTGAAGGTTTGGGGCCACAGACTATAGTTGGGGGATAAATAGACCCCACCTATAATGGGTTTTTCCCATTGGGGTCATATTGACCCCAAGACGTGGCGAGTGCAATTTTTTTGAAGTTAGAAGGTAAGGTTAAAGACATCTTAATTCTTTGCACAGATATAAAGGAGAGGAATACCACAATGCACCTTGTAGCATTAAAGGTGTTGGTCTTTCTGCTTGTCAAGAAAAAAAAAAACTATTTATAGCCCCACTAGCATGAACCTTCCTGGATTAAGGAAGAAATTTTAAATGGTATCTTTGGAATAATCTCAGTCTAGGAGGTAGAACAGACTCCAAATTATTTAAAATTCACACAAAGTCTGGATGCAGAAAGGAAAATGAACTGCCAAGATTATAAATGACTAACAATTCATAGTTAATGAGGCAGACAGCTAGCATCATGACAAGGACCTGTACAGCATTATCACTGCTGAGTTTCGCTGGCTAGTTTTATTCTCTCTTTTACCACTATATTAGAAGAGAGCTTAATCCAAAACACGTTCAGAAAACCACCACTTCAATCATCCAGGATGAAGGCTGTCAAAGGCGCAGACAAATCCTCATTCATTTCCTCAGGAGTGGTTTGCAAGTAGGAAAAAAAACTTCAATTTCTCAAAAGCAGTGATGTGGATTTTCCAGAAGATTTTTAATTGGAAAATATTTCAGAAGATTTCCTGATGCAAGTTTTCTGAAAATTTTTTCAAGGCCCAGAACAATTGGGATTTGATTTAGCATGTTTGACTTGTACTTAAACAAAACTCAAAAATTAAACTGTTAATTTATCCAGCATATAAAATATCTCAAAAGTTTTTACACAATAGCCACAAGTACTTGAAATGAAAAATTAAGGGGGAAATTAAATAAAGTGCACTTAATGTGGTTTACATGTTCATACAAGTTCAATGCTTTACTTGGAAATAATTTTTATTGGACTTAGTTATTGGTATCCATTCATTGTTATTCATTTTATGAAAAAATGCATTTTTAGAACTGGACAAATTTCCAGAAAGTGGAAAATCTTCCACCCCACATCACTGACTCAGAGATCTGTTGATCTTGCATTCTCCTGCTTTCAGTTTGCATAGGCTGAGCCTTGTTTGTTTATTTTTGCCTGCAGTGTGCATGTCTGATCTACAAAGCCTGCCATAGCAACAGTTACAACTCCTGTTTAGGGATTCCCTTTTGGTCCACTTTGGTAACAATACTTTAAACAGGCACAGGTGAAGGTTGTTTTCCCCAAACAAAGTTCTGATGAAACTTTGGAGCAGGCTGAAAATGTACTGCCCAACCTCAAGGTTAAAGCTGTATTACTGTTCCTAAGGTAACTATTAGCCCCACACAGAAAAACCCCTCTCCTTACCAGTCCATTCAATTAGAATTTGTCTTAAGTGTTGCAATAATTGTAACAATGGGCAATTACTTCGATTTCTGAAAAATCCAGTGATCAAAATCTACAGAAGGAAGAGATGTGGCATTACCAAGAGTACTCCTTACATAGAACACCATTATTTTTTTATATTATAATGCCACACAGGGAACAAGTCAAAATTGGAGCTTTTCTATGCGTTCGTTCACACAGCACTCTTCCCCCTTGCAAAAACTGCCATTTCCCCCTTAACCTAGGCTTGCTATGTCCAGTGGCAATGTACTCGCACAGCTTACATTAATGCTTTTTTTCCGGCTTCTCCCTCTTCCTGTGGTATTTTCCATAACAAGGACGTAGAAATGCGCTATTCTTGCAGACAATTTTTAGAAGCAAGGTTTCTGTAGGTTCACAATGCAAACAGGAAGATGATGTGGAACCCTAGTCACAGCTCTACAGCCATTACAAGTTGGAAGCGGCAAACAGAAGTGATGTATTTGGGACTGAAGCTTGCTCTGGATTAATCAAAACTATCAGAGCTGCAAAACTATATAAATTCACCTCACCAGAAATTAAGGACTACTCACCAGACTGGGACTTGTAGTGGGAGAGAGCTTCAGGACTGTAGATATCCACTCACCAGCTCAAAAGACAGGACAGACGCAGGCAAGTGAATTTTTAGAACCCAACAAGTCACAGCACAATTGCTACTTGTTAAATTCAGATTCTAGCAAATTCTCTGCCACTCAGTGCAAAGAACATAAAATCATCAGGGGACACTAACGTTCTCACACAACAATTGGAATGTGGGTGCATGCTACTACCCTTTAGTAAAGTGTTATAAGTTAAGCACCTGGTATATAGTTAACAGATGGTAAAATAGTTACAACCACAAACAGCTGGAGAGTGCAGAGAGATCATGGACTGCACAATTCACAAATATTTGCAACACTGCTAATCTTGAAAGAGGTTAAAGTGGTTACAGTAATTACATCACTAAAGGAAAGCCGAGGACTACAACAAAATCAAGATTTTTCAGAAATAGCAATTTTAAGCACTCAACCTGAGATACCTTGAAGCCCGATTTTTCAATTCATGATTATCTGAAGCTTGAGAACACCAAGTTGGGCAAGGAAAAAAATCAAAAAAAAAATCAAGACATCAAAAAATCACTAGTCTTTTTTAAGATCTTGGCTCAGGTTTGTCCTATACCTAGCGCTTAACACCGATTATTGTACCTTTGTATTCCAAGACTAGAGTGGGGTCTTGAATCAATTTAAGTTGCCTGTTGTGGAAATATTGCATAGTAGCAGGTGTACTGGAAGTCAGTTGTATGTCAAGTATGTAATGGAAGATGGATGTCCCTAATAAGGGATGCGATGTGTGTACCACAAGTGTGGCAAATTGGTAATAGTATTAAATGGATATAAAACTTTGAAAATATCTGATTTTCTTTTTTTTTTAGTTCTTAACTCATGGTATTACAAGAGCTACTTTGATCTTCATGCTATCTCCCTCAGGCTGAAATCCTGAAGCCACTTATTCCAGAATAGTTCCCTTGACTTCAATGGGACTAGTCCAGAAAGAGTGCTTTCGCTGCATTGTTACTTTATCAGCTGGAGAAATATGTATTCAAGAAGCATTTGGAGTAGAGCCCTGCATGTTGAACCTAGCCAAACAGAACCCAAATGCCCCTCAGGCTCAGTTTGGGACATAGACTTGGGCCAGGCTTCCTGTGCGAGAGGTCCCACTCCATGGAGCACCATGTCATCTGTGGGGAAGGGGTACATCAGAAAAGGGGTAGGGTTACGGCATTCCTGCCCATTACAGAGTACACCACCCAGTTACATGGAGCACACCTTCCAAAGAGCCCAGCTCCATCAGGACCAGTCCAGTCCTGATGCTGTCAGACTAAGAACAGGCTTGAGCCTGGTTTTCAAGCCCAAGCAGGGCTTGAAACTCACATCCACAGCAAAGCCATAACTAAATGCCTCAAGAATCAGACTGTTCAGGTGATTTTTCTACATGACAGAATCATTAACAAGTAAAGCAGTCAACAAATACGTATTTTCAGATTCTTCACTTGCAAGGTACTATAGGTAGATGAGTTTCTTTCACCTAAAAGTTAAAAGATATCAGAGCCACAGTTGTGGCCCTATAGTTAAGGCGGTAGCAAATTTTCATTGAACAGCACCTATGCTGTTCAATGGGAGTCAGAGCAAAAACGTCTCGTTGGTGACCATTCTCTCTTTCCTCCAGCAACACGTGTTCTGTGATAACAAACAATGAAGGGGAGTCCAGGGTCAGGGTTGAAGGTGGGGGGGGGTCCCCATCCCTCACCTGCCTCTGCCTGCTAGTAGTGCTGCAGCAGCAGCAGCAGGACACCAATTGGACAGGCAGATAAAGCTGTTTACAAACCCCGCGCCATGTGAGGATCAGAAGGTTGTTGCCTTGTAAAGAAGGTTCTTCGAGATGGCTCCCAACATTCTCACAACTGGGTTGTGCATGCTCACCATATTCAAATAATAGGCCACATGAGGTCTCAAGCTCCTCTAGTATAAAAAGCATTCTCCCCCTCAGAATTAGTTTCTTCCAACCCTTTCTAGGAATACTAGAAAATTCCTGGAAGGGTGGGTGTTGTGAGAATGTTCAGAGCCATCTCAAAGAACCTTGTTTACAAGGCAGCTTTCTGTTCTTCTTTGAGTGGCTCCTCACAGGCTGCTTTTACATGGCTCCACCAGGGTGTTTTTTTTTGGGGGGAGGGGGAAGAGGGGGCTGTGTGCGCGCCAGTGCATGGGCAGGGCACGTACATGGCCAGACACTCAACAGCACCAACGGAGCAACCACTTTTCCCCGGTTGCTCCGTATGTGGGGACGAGATGGGGGTTGAGTGGGGATGCATGTTAGGTGGGCGCTCACACTCCCATTTACTGTGGGCATGCGCCGTGTCATTCACAGAGGGCTCCCCCACCCATGAACATGCAGAAATGGGAGAGGTCTGTGTAAAAAAGTGCCACATTCTCACAACTCTTACTTATACTATCTTAGGTAGGAATTTAGGATGTAAAGCAATATCTATTCTGAGAAAATCTGTGAATATGATTCTGAGATTATTATGGCTGCTATTTCACTACCTCTTCTTAATGAAGTTATTACTAACAGGAACACTGTCTTTAAAAAAACCCACCCCATAACCAGTTCATTTGTGCCCCCATATAATCAATTCACACTGCCCCGGGGATGCAAATGAACTGGTTATGGGTGGGGGCACCATGAAATGATTATGGGAGCACAACTGAACTGGTTTTTGAGAGAGAGAGACAGAGACTCTTTTCATGGCATAATAGGCTGGCTGCATTTGGGGTGCCATGTGTTTGCAACCCCCCCCCCCCCAACAGGCCTACCAAGCAAGGTGGCACCCCTAGGCTCGGAGGACACAGAGACAGGTCCATCTTGACTTCTTGGCCAAGGGCTCATTGAATCCCTAACTACACCTCTGGTCTAGTGCACGTGACTCATCAATTTGAATGAGAGTGAGGTGAGAGCATGTGTGTGTAGTATGGATGGATGAGTGTGTGATCAATTTGAATAAACGTGTGAGATGAGAGCATACGTGTACTGTGTGAATGACTGTGTGTGATCAGTTAGTGTGTGAAAAGGTGAGAGCACGTGTGAATGAGTACGACACCTCATTTACATGAGACACCCCAACGCAGTGGCATGGGTGGGTGCGTCTCATATGATAGCAGTCGCTTGTGCGCTCCTGTGTAGCACGCACCTCCACCCATCACCCCTGCACAGAGAAACCTGCAAAAAAACAGGTTGCTCCATGTGGGGGGATGGGTGAGCGGCCGTGTGCACCTGCAGTGTTCTTGTGTCTGGGGCCAGCTTATGCATTAACAAAACAAAGTTTCAAAAGAAGGGCAAAATTACCTAGACAAAAAATCTTCGGTTCAAGAAGCTTGTTAAGGGGGCATTACAAATTATACTCAAACGTTAATATGACAGTAAATTGTATATTAAGGCAACTTCATTAAATATCAGACCAATCTATACATTTTTCTTATTCATTAATAAAAAAATTATATATACATTCCTCATCATGTATAAGTATTGTTCAAGTCACCATCACACACATATGCAGTTTAATTTCAGTTGCCAATTTTTTTTATTGAAGAAAAATGTATAGATTGGTCTGATATTTAATAAAGTTGCCTTAACGTACAATTTACCATCATGTTAACGTTTGAGTATAATTGTAATGCCACCTTGGCAAGCTTCTTAAACTGAAGGTTTTTTGTCTAGGTAATAGATATGTAGGGCAAAGGTTTCCCAACTGCAGGGTTCATAATTGATTTGATAACTCTGCATATCTTTAATGCTATTTACAGCGAGTGATCAAATTGTATTTATGTCCAACAACAGTATTAGGCAAAGAAAAGGTTGGCAATCATCAATTTAGGAGAGATCCTCAAGCATCCTTTTCCTTCCAAATTTATTTTGAGACCACTAAAACACTGTGGGGAAGGGCAAAGCGCAAAACCTGCAGCAAAAAGTATATTTCTAAAAAGGAGAGAGAAAAAAAAAGAGACAGGAGACTGAATTTCTACTAATGATCAGGACTGTAAAAATTCACCTCCTGCTTGCCTCTGGCAAATATACTTTTTGAACTAGTGAACTGATTTATACTGCCTGGGCAAGTCGCAAACTGGCAAGTAGGCTTTGCTGTCTGGCTAGCATATTACGTATACAGCTTTATAGAACTGTTCATAATATCCCCAAATCTGTACTAAAGGCCTCTATGCAATAGATGACTTTCAGCAGACTATAGAACTGGATGGCAGCCTTGAAAACCATTAAAAAAAAAAAAAAAGCAACACAGTGCCCAATAGTACATGACACCTCCCTTTCCCCTGGTGCAGCTGGGTGCTTAATTCCCAGAACATGCCTATAAAAATCCCAGTGTCAATTTGGGAACCTTTAGTTGGATACATTACTACTATGAGTATTGCTACATTTATTATGACCAGGGAGGGACCCATGTTTACTGCATTTTCCCCATTGGTGGCAATGGGTAAAAACCACAATGAACATGGGCCCTCTGATGACGGTAGTAAGACTATGTACACAGGAACCAGGAACCACATTTCTGACCTAAGTAAGTGACAAAGGGTTAGGAATCCAGAAGTAGTAAAAGAAAAATTTGGTCATTTCTTTATGATCTAGTTACAGTACTGCAGTCAAAAATTGCATCCTTTAACCATTCCCAAGTGTTTATACCCAGAATTCTGATAGCACCCTACCCTGGTCTAAAGTGTGCCATTTCCATGTGACAAATTCTGCCAACAAGTTTGCTTCAAGCAATTTCAGAGTAATTGCAAGATTGAAGTAGCTTTTCATTACAAAAGTACATCATACAAGATGCATTTTGTACTGAGCTTACAGACTCCAGCAGGAACCTAGGCAGTCTTCATCAAAAAGAGCAAGCAGAGGAAAAAGGAAGCAGCTTGGTTTCCGTTTCACTACTTATTGATCTGAAAGGCTAACAGCTTGCTCAATACAAGTCAGTCGAAACACTTCCAAACTAGTTGTCTGCCACATTTGCGCAGGTATGCAAGTTACCCAAGGAACCTCAACACACAAGCAAGGGTGTTTCACTGACACAATTTAGGAAGATCAAAGCCAAGAATGGAGAAGGTACTTACCCCAGTTTAAGTGTGGAAATGCAAGGTACCCTAAGCAGCCAGGCTAGTGTTTATACCCCATGGCATTCTGGGGTAACCAGCAGCTTCCTCATGTGAACATCGCTTAAGTCACTGTAAGAGTCACTGATCAGTTAACTAAGTATGTAGCAGCAAAGCGACAACCCAGTTTAACTTCCTGGAACACTGACTTTATGATAAATTTATCCCAACTTTAAACCACCTTCAAGGTTAGACTAAATGCATTAGTTACAGGTCAAGAGTGACCACACCCATAACACATTGCACCTGCGTACATACTAATGACAAGGGGCATTTTAAACAAGCAAGGCTGGGGAGGGGGGCATGTGGAGCACACACTCGGGTGGAGTGACTGGGGAGCGATTCTAATGGGCAGCTCCCAGCATGGCTACCACAGCAGCTGCCTTGCACTCCTCCTGCCATGGCTATGGGGAGGGGAAAGCGGGCCAGGCTAGGCCTTGAAAACAACACGAGCACTGGGGAACCTAGGGTCCCCAGTGCTTGCAGCCAGTTCCTGTGACTTTCAAAGGCTGTGTCCCCACCCACAGTGCCTATGAGCAGCAGACTAGTTTGCTGTTGTGGCTGGCTGCCGGGCAAAGGACGCATGGCCACTGGTTGACACGCACCTTTGACTTGCCCCACATGGAGCACTCTGGATTTCTTGGCAGTGCTCTGCTGAGTGGCTATGAGTGGGTGCTGCATAGCTTACAGGAGTGTGCATTCCCCCACACCACCTTCAGACAGGCAGGCAGGCAGATGAGTAACTCCTAAGTGGCCATGCGCAGTAGCATCTCATTTAAAAGCACCCAGTCTTGCTATATAAAACAACAAAACTTGCAGCAGAAGTAATGTTTGCAACCATTATCTATTCAATTATTCCAGAAGAGATTTTAAAAGGTGAGCTTTTAACAAAGAGGCAATAATGGAAGTATTTGCTCCAATGTTACATTTCAGTACTTGCCAATATTATTATTTTGGATTTATATCCCACTTCTCCCCCAAGGGACTCAGAGCGGCTACAAAACAAAACAAATTCACATACAAGTACAAAATCAAAATTAGAAAATTTCACAAGATTAAAAGCACAATTAAAGTTACAGTCTGTACCTTCCCCCTCTATTATTCATATGTATTACAATATCCTAGACATCTCAGTACCCTCATTTCTAGCCAAAATACATTTTCTACAGTATTTTTCCTTCATCCGATACATATGGGGACAAATTATTAGCATAAAGCTGTCATTTCACACAACTGTGCTTCAAAGTTGACTATTAACATTGTTCAGTGGTCAGATGCTTCAATATGCTTTTTGGGACAACACAAGGTATTTATTTTAATAAAACATGATCCTATTTTTGAGGAAAATACAGCACAGAGCCTTCTACTGAGTTACTTTAAGCAGTAACAGAACTGCTCATCCACTCTTTTAACCTCCTTTTTATTCTGTGTAAGGAGACAATATGAGCATTTAACCTATGTCAAAAACAGTTCTACTTTCCTTCTTACTCCATCCATCTTAGGTTATATTTCCTTTCTCTAGAATTACTAGCTGGTTTTTATTTTTATAACATATATTGTATTTATTATACTGTATGTATTTTGTACGTATGTTGTGTTCTAAATCTGCTATATTGCCATAGCTTATGACTTCAGCAAATAAACATTACTTACTCCATCCACATATTAACTGGAGACAAAGGGTGTTTATACACATGACGCCGAGTGCCACCATGCTTTAATCCCACCAGAGGTGAGGGCTCTCACTCCAGGCAGGATTTGGCCCGGACACCAAACAAATGCAGCAGCAGCCAGGTCAAGCAGTGGGCAGGTTGACATCCAGACACTCGGCTCCCTCCCCAATGGGCAGCCAAAGTGGCCTATGAGACTGCCATGGCTGCCCAGAAGCTCCATAGACCTGGACCATAAATGCGAGCGGGCCATCAAACGTGATGGCCACCAGTACAGCATCTGTTGCTTAGGCCATGGCAGCACTTAGTCTAGGCTGTTCCTCGGGGATGGTCCTGAGAAACAGTCCAGGGTAAGTGCCGCCACAGTCTATGCTATGGCCTGGGCCAACATCTGGTGGCCGTTTCAGATGAGATTGGCAACACGGATGTCCACGCGTGGCAAAGCGTTGAAATCCATGCTATCCTCACATCTGAAAATACCCAAAGAATACAATAGTCAAATAAGCTCTTCCTGGCTGTGCTGTTAACTCAAGTGGTTGGCTGAGGCCTTATCTTCAATAGGACTAAAAAAACAAACAAAACCAGTCCATCCTGCAATTGGTGCACTGCTTTTTTGATAGCACCACTACCACAGCTGTGCATATACTAGCTTAGACAAAGCACTTCATTTTTACCACCATTTTACAAAAGTCTGTTCTGAGCTGGTATAGAGAAAAGGGATTCTTATTACACTGGCTGTTATCCAGAGTTCTCTCTCTGCACCTGCTTTACTACCACTGGTAGAACTGTACAGGTGGGAGGATCTTCCCAAAGACAGCAATGTGACATCCTGAGGGACCAAAAGAATGATTTCCATTCAAGCAGAGCTTCAGCATCACTGGAACCCAGCTGCATCACTGTCAAAAAAAATGTTATTTGGAAGGAATACAGAGATCTATTATATTAACGCGCCATTACATAGCGCCACACTGTGCATGACACTGCACAGCCATCGTTAGACACCGATTTCTGCCCCAAGGGGTTTATAATCTAGAAGAACTTTCACCAACCTATCAGATATAACTTTTCATCCTGCAGAACTGGGTGGTTATAAAATTCCCGTATTATTTGCGGATGATACTGTCCTAATTTCCCACACTAAAGTGGGATTAGGAAGGATGATGGCAGCCTTCCATAATTACTGTAACACAGAGGCACTGTCAATTAACTACCAAAAAACAAAGATGTTGGCAGTCAGTAGAGCCAGGGTATCCCACAAATGGTTTATGGGGGGTAATAAGATTGAACAAGTTCACTCCTATAAGTATCTGGGAGTTACCATCTCCGCATTTCCATCTTGGTCAGTCCAGATTACAGCGGCTAGTTCTCTTGCGAAGTCAACATCGCGTGGCATTTCTAGTTTCTACTGGTCTAAAGGGAGACTTTATAAGCCGGCCCTGCGACTTGTTAAAGGAAAATTTATCCCCCAACTTTTGGAGCCCAGGTTTGGGGTGTGAGGGGTGTGCATGGACTGGAACCAGAATTAAATAGGTTGCTTCGGCTGATTGCCCAGGTCCCTAAAGGTATCCCTCTCGCGCTCCTTAGGGTGGAAATGGGGGTTTTAAAAGTAAAGACAATGGCTGATTTAGCCATGCTTAAGTTTTGGCTGAAGTTATCCCACTTGGAGGCTGATTCACTGGCAAAAAGGATTCTTCTAGTGGCTAAGGGAGAATGGCCCGCTAAGGTGGAGGAAATTCTCCACCAAATGGGCTTTTCGGTAACTTATGCACTCTCCCGCCCATTTGTGCAGATCTGGGCTGAAATTAAAGCGAGTAGAGATTTAGAACTCCAGTTTAATCGGGAACAAATAGGTCTCCAGAAGGTCTCTCTAGAGTACCAGTTTTTCCCAATTTTTGAATCTGGAGTTACCTATTTGACTGAGACCCAAATGGAAAAGTATAGGCCTGCATTTACAATGGCTAGGCTAGGTGTTTTCCCTCGTCTGTGGTTGAGGGAAGGTGGAAAGGTATCCCCATGACAGAACATTACTGTAAGTACTGCCTTAAGAACGGAGTTAAAAATGTTGAGACAATGTCACACATTTTGCTTTTCTGTCCTGCCTATGCCAAGTGGAGGGCTACATTTATTCAGGGCCCTCCTATTGGCACCGGCGATATATTGCCAAAGGAGGTTTTCTATTTGAGAGCTTCCGATTCAGTAGTTACATTACAAGTGGCTAAATATTTGTCTAAAGTTCTACAATGGAAAAGAATAGAAGTGTAGGGTCTAGTAAAATCATGGCTGATTATTATAAACAGTGCATGTTTGGGCTTTGTTCTATGCCTTTTGGGGATCGACGTGAATTTACCTTGTGGGGTGGTTCCTGATTTATATATATTATATTATATTATATTATATTTGTTAACTGGAAATATACTGTCATATTAGTGGGTATTTATGTTGTATGATGCATTGTATTTCCCTGTGTGTTTGTTGTTTTACGATGGCCTTGGCCAGGTAATAAATTTATTGACTTGATATAACCAAACTAGGAGATTTCTTATGCCATGTCTATTTTAGAATTATTAAGTTTAAACTGAAGTACTAGTTCTCCTTTCTTCAGTCCCTAAAGTTGCACCTCAAACGTATCTCAGGTAATGAAACAAATAAGTTCTCATCTGGTTCTCCAAGCTGTTTATTACCCAAGAGCACAGAAGTCAGAACTGATCATACAATCCCCTCTTAAATCAGGTACAGGCCAGAAGTCTCCATCTACATTGTGAACACACAGTGTTGTACACCAGGACTTACAATATTCCACGGGTGGGGCAAGTTTCCAACCCCTAGAGCCACATACCAAAATTCCATAAGGGCAAGAGTCAAAGGACACATCTGTGCATGCCCCTTTGCAGCATCTCCGAGGCTGAGCCTCACCCCTCCCCAGCTCTCCTGGTCTGCGATAGGTCATGGTCTACCGTCTATGGGATACTGCTTTATAATCCTGGCTGCTGAGATCCTGAGAAGCAGACATGATTTAGCTGCCGAGACTCAGGGACAATAAAGACAGACACAGGATCATTAAGGCAATACAGGGCCTAGGACTGTCCCTGGCTGACAGCTGCACTTGGAACTGCTGCCGAGCCAGAGTTTGTCCATCCCTTCAATATTCAATTATGAGCCCAACTATTCTCTGCATAAGGGCTGAAGTGTCTGATACATTCCAACCCATTTTTTCTTTAAAAAACAAACAGTCCTTCATTCTACACTTCCATCTAGCTTACCACACCAATAAATTGCAGCTGTGAATGTGATCCCATGCTTCTGAGTCTGATCTCTATAAATTCTTAGGTCTATCTAAAAGCACAAGAAGCTTATGATTATAATAATAATAAAGGTACAAGCGATGCATAGGTCTCCCAGCAAGTACATTGTAAGCAGATTAATGAATATAGGTCTGGGTATTTCATCCCCTTAACAAATGTGTTAGGAAGCAGTTAGTCAGATCCAACTCTCAAGGGCTGCAGCCGGAAACCAAGGCCCAAAGTATTCGAAGGTAGGAGTTACTCAAGCTATAGAATGTCCAGCTAGGTAAAGCTAAGTCGTCTTCCCTCTTCCCCCCACCCACCTCGCAGCGAGGTCCCCAGAGTAGCAGAGAACGGGGGGTGGGGGGTGTTCCCCTGACTGCAGGAAGCGACAGCTTCGCTTCCGCGGTCGGGGGAGCGCAGGCGTTTCCTCCCCGCCCAGTGGGGGAGGGGAGGGAACAGACTGCCTGCGGTTTCTGGGAACAGATACCCCAGGCTCCGGGATAACCTCCACCCCTCCCCCATTGCAACACGCAGCGGAGAACAGGAAGGAGCAGGAACTGGACGGCGTAAAGAGGGCCCCCTCACCGAGGCCCCCCATCTCGAAATACTGACACCGGAAACCCCGCCCAGACAGAGACACCAGCTACCCCCACCCCGGGAGCCCAAGCGGGCACCAACCCCACGGCTCTCAGAGCTCCCACTCTATAAAAGAGATTCGCCCCACAGAGAAGGGCCCCGAACCGCACCCCAGGCCAGCTCGGGAACAAGACTTGGGAGGGTCCCACCGCAGTGTTGTGAGACAGAAACGCTACCATTTTCTCTCTTCTCCCACCCTCCGCGGACCCACCCGCCCCATGAAGCCGGGGGCCGAGCCCGCCGCACTCCCTCACCTCAGTGTCTCCGTCGGGCGTTGGCAGCTGGGCACGGGGTCTCCACGGCTCAGAAGCAGGGGCACGCACTTACGTCACCACGCCGATGCGAAAGGGCGGGGCCGGCAAATAACGAGCTGCCCAAAAACCACAAGGGGGAGGGGTACGGTATGTGCCACACCGGCTTATAGCTGATTGGTTTCTCCCACCACCACCACACCACCCACTCCGCCCGGCGACAGGATCGCAGGATTTCCAGCTCGGTAGAGCCCACGGAATAGACACCCCTTTCCCCTTCGCATACACACAGCTCCATGGTGCCTCACAGAAAAGACACCGCCTTGTCCTCTCCCCATCACAGCTCCATCGACTCCCCTCCCCCCACTGCACCCTATAAGGTACACACAGCCCCACAGAACAGACGCCACTCATACCCTTCTCTCCCCTGCTCCATAGTTCCCCATACACCCCCAACGTTTCTTATAGCGACCCACAGAACCCACAGCCTCAAATAATTCTAAATGTCATCATAGATGTTCATGCTGCCTACATCATGCACCTGAGAAGTGTATATTTATTTATTTATATACGTACACCCCTAAAACAGACATACCAGCTTGAATGAATGTTTTTAAATTATATTTTGATCTGGAAGAGGTGATGAAAAGAACGTAACTGTGATCAGGACTGCTCGCACACTTCCCACCTTCTTGTCTTCTACACTTTTGATTCTCTGACCCCTTACCTGGGTCTGTTTTTCACCTTCTCCTCCCCTCCTTTCTTTGTTATTATTTCCAATCACTGTATATCCCTCACTCATTAATTACTCAGTCTACAGTCCTAACTCCTGACTTGCCAGACAAAGGACCGTCTGAGATCCAAAAACTTGCATGCCTCCACCAACTGTAGTTGGTCCAGTAAAAGATATCACTGTACTGCTTTCATCTCTATTTCCTATATCTGGGACCAATACAGCAACCTTACTTTCTCTATACATGGGACTCCAGCATTCCATATTCCTGCATTCTAGTGCTAGAATGCAGCAAGATAATCCCTCTTTCTGTCTGGGATAGTTACCACAGGGAAATAGATACCTTTTATGCAATAGGATCTATGTGTCTCATATGAGCAGTGGGGCAGTTGTCCTAAGGTAAGTGGGTTCTGCACCACAAAGATAAAGCTACCTTGCAATGCTAACGTCCCAAAGCAAAGGGAAATGTTGGGTGTTTTCAAACAAGCACATATCCATTACTCATGTATTACCCAGTGGTTACCATGGGTAATAGATGGGGGAGGTGCTTATCTGAAACCACCCTTTTTGGCAAGCGCCCACAGGCCTTTTGCAATCATTATGCTTGATCTTTTCTTCATGATTGAGAGAAGGGGAATAACAACCCTGAGTAGAGATATGCACCAGGGACCCATGTTTTTCATCCTCGTTTTTCATTTTTGTTATTTAAAACTGTCGTTTTTGTTTTCATAAATATCAACATTTCATTTTTGTTTTCGATTTCCACTGGTTTCAATTGAAAACACATTTTTGGCATCTTTTTTGTTTTTCATTATATTTAGATGGAACTTGGGCGGATTGTACCTCAAATGGAAAGCATTAAATGTACCAACTTTCAGACAGATCGGAAAAAGGAATCCGATTTTATAAGCAGTTGAATTATGCTATTTTGCAAATATCTGCATATACACTCATGGCTGTAGCTTCTTTGTCTCTCATCTAATGTGAATGAACCTTGGCACATTTATACCACTCTCCATGTTTAATATCTATGCCAACTTTCAGAAGGATTGGATATAAATTAAAGATGAAAATAAAAAACTAAAAGGTCCTGGTAGTATATTCAATTAACCTATAAATATATGTCTGACTGTAACAACTTTGTAGTCCAACCAGTGTACATGTAATTTGGCAGGGCTGTATCTCATAGTTTCAGGATCAGCTCTGCCACATATCAGAAAGATTTGATAAAGGGTTCAAATTTTATATGTCTACACAGTATGCAGAGAATGAGCCTATGCCAGGGATTCTCTTACGTGCCACTGTGGTATAAGGTTGGTTTGGGATGCCAATCGGCCAGCAGAAATACCAACCAAATATTCTCATTCTGTGCTGCGACCATCCCAACTTCTCTTCCTCCACTTGTTACTGGGAAGTCGGAACCATCTGTTTAGGAAAGAGCCAATAGCGATTCTCTCATATCCTCTGTCACAGTGCTACAGGATGGGATTGTGATAATTGGCCAGCCTGGATGTGTAAATTATGTCTCCTGATTGCTGGGATGCTATCCCCAAAGTCCCAGTTACGTCCCTTCTATGCCCGCCTCAGGACTGCCTCCTGTGCCCGCCTCGAAGCCACCACTGATTGGTCCTGTAAAGCTGGAAGCATGCAGTAATTGGCCAGTGAATGTGTCTGTCAGTCTGTTCAGTTGCTCCCCATCTTCCCTCCTACAGCCATGCCAGGTGCCTCCTTCTGACTGACACTCCATGTGCTGATATTTATCTGAATAATGGTCTTCAAGGGGACAACTTCAATTGCTTATAAAATTGGGTCACTATCAAATTGTTCTGTAGTTTGGCAGAAATGACAGGGAAGGTTTGATACATTTCTGCCAAATTTCTTGTGAACAGGATGGAATATAAAAATGTTACAGGCGGAAATGCATTTTCAAGTTAATAGCTTATAACATCAGGACACTTTATCCAATCTTTCTGAAATTTGGCAGGAGCGTTAAACTTATTGAGGGACATAGTATTCCCGGTTTTCATGCAAATTGAATGAAAGATTTTTTTAAAAGGTTGTAGCCAGGAATGTGTATGGAGCCTTTAATAAAATCACAACATTCAATTGCTTCTAAAATCAGTCCCCTTTATCAAATCTTTTCAAACGTTGGTACACATATTGCGATTCATTGAGGGTGAAATCTCCCCAAGTTTCAACAGAATTGAATACGAAACAAAAAAGTTATAGCCGGAATACATTTTTAAGTGTTTTCCCATTATTTCAAAAACAAAAATTTGTTTTCATTTTTGTTTTCATTATTATTATTTGTCATTTTCATTATTACAATAATAAAAAAGAAAATCAACGTTTCATTTTCATTATCATAATAATGAAAACAAAATGCACACCCCTAACCCTGAGTAAGCAAGATAGCTCCTCACCCAAAGCCTTGCTCCCTGACCTTCCCCGCCCTCCCTCCCCGCCCCATGGCAACTGCTCTGGACACTTATCCAGCTTTTGAGAAATCTGAATATTTCACTTTTCTTTTCACTTTTAATTTATACCCCGCCTCTCCCATCACAGATGGCTCGAGGCGGCTCACAACAATATCAGAATACACAATAATCATAAACAATAATAAATCAATATTAGCAAGGAGTAAAGAGACACAAGGGACCGTCCCAGATAACTGCCATGAGGACTGAAACTAGGAGGCTCCCCAGCATCCCAAACTCAGGATGAGTTTATTTATTTATTTATTTTATTTATTTTTATTTAATGAATTTTTACCCTGCCCCTCCTGCAAAGCAGCCCGGGGCGGCTTCCAACAGTAAAATACAATAAAAACAATTTAAAACATTTCATAACACTAATATTAAAATATTAAAACAGGGCTAAATATCATAAATAATATATAATAAATAACAAATCAGGTGGGGGAGCTAAAAAAAACACCTCACCCTACCCTCCCACCCTCCCCAAAGACCTGGGCGAACAGCCTGGTTTTGCAACATCGCCGGAATGTCAACAGGCTAGGGGCCAGGCCAGCTTCCTCTGGAAGGGAGTTCCAAAG
>QEPC01000409.1:1036675-1070871 GCA_003113815.1 Sphenodon punctatus
CCCTAGCCCTGAAACAAAAAGGGACCCACAAAAAACAATGCCCCCCCCGCCACCCCCTGCGGCCCCGAAGCACCCCAAAGCACCGCGCCCTTTGGCCGCAGTCCTTCGGCCCGCGGTCTGCGGCAGGAGCCACTGGGCACAGGGCTTTAAAGCCCCCGGCTCACTTCCGGGTGGGAGAAGGGACAGGTCAGCCCTCTCGGCTGGCCTTTGTGCTCCCCCCACCCCCCAGCACTCACTAAAGTCTTGATGTCTTTTCCCCTGCAGGTGCAGCAGCACAGGATGGAGCAAAGTGGCAGCGGCGTGGGAGCCCCCTCTTCACCTGGCAGCAGTAGATGACAGCAGCAGCGCCCGGCGAAATGGTCTCCACAACAGGTAAGTCCCCCTATGCAGGAGCTGCTGAGCACGGGGCTTTAAAGCCCTCGGCTCACTTTACCCACCAGTGCCACCCCCAAGCCCCACCCCACATTTTTACACACACACCTTCCCTGTTGAGCAGCAGACCCACAACCCTTCATCCAGTCTCACATCACCAGCTCTCTCTCTGACACCTCTGCTTGGATGTCCCACTGTCAACTGAGGCTAAACATCTCCCCCCATCCCTCTCACTTCTGTTCAACACTGGGTGTTTTTAAACAAGAAAGGCTTGAGAGGGCCCGTGGCCACTGAGTGGCACAGCTGCAGAGCAGCCACACACGTGGAGTGGGAAGGGATTCTAATGGGCAGCTCCCAAGGTGGCCACCACAGCCAACAGGCAGCTTTCACACACTCCTACCATAAACCAGACCTACAAACAACTCATATGGGCAGCCGTTCCCCCTCTTCCGCTACCTGGCATCAATCCCCACCCTGAGCCCTGCTCAACTGCTCACCCTCTGCAATGACACGCAGCCACAGACACCATGGAAACTTGAAGCAAGTAACTTCTTTCTGCCTATGAACCGCTGCAGCTATCAGCAGTCCCGGGCAATAATGGAGACGCATACTGGGTGAGACACACAGGAAGCTGCAGTCCAAGCTACTGTCCTCCATGGCCTTGGCTCTTCTCTCATATGTCATGCAGGGGGGGTTGTTGTGCTTTGAGCCAATGCAGTGTATGTCACACGGAAGTGCACATCCCCCCACACAACTTTCACACAGGCATTCGGATGAGTGGTTGATGGGTGGCCATGCATGGTAGCATCTCGTTTAAAAAACACCCTCTGAACCAAGGTCATCTAACTTTACCAACAGCTTTGGTCACGTTACCTCCCCCCGTCTCCATCTCTTCTCCTTTCACTGGCTCCCTCTATCAAAATGCATTCAGCACAAGCTCCTTGTCCTTACCCTCAAGGTTTTTCATGGCCTTGCTCCCCATATCTTTTGGCACTTATTTCCTGCTACATTTCCACCCAGGATCATCACTCCTCTTCTGTCACCACCCTCACCTGTCCCCAAGCTCCCTGCTCATTGAAATTTGCCCCTTCTCCCTTATTGCCATCCATGCCTGGGACTCCCTCCCAAACACAGGGTGTTTTAACACGACACGGAGAGGGGTGGCGGAGTCCGGTCTTTGTGTGGAGCGAGTATGTGGGTGCTGTGCTTTGGGGGGGGAGGGGGAAGGCTTCACATGAACGGCCCCATGCACAACCACCCTGCCCATGCACCACCCATCTCGTCTTCAGTTTTTTGCTGAAAGCCCCGTGCACAGGGGGGTGGGGTGGGGGTGGAACCAAGATGTATGAGGGACAGGGTGGTCCGTCTCCCCACCCCCCCCAACATTCAGACAAGACGAGCCCCACGCAGGAACAGGCGGTCCTTGCGTGGGGTTGTCTCATTTAAAAACACCCACATCCATTCTTCTCCCTTCCTCCTAACCATCAAATCTTTCCTGAAAACCTACCTCTTCCATCAAGCATTCCTTAGCTTCTTATCCCCTCAGATTGATCACGGATTAATTCAAGGACCCCTTCTCCCTTGTAATTAATCCAAGCACATGCACCTGTGACTTCCCAACTCAACTTTATGAACGTATCTCTGTTTCTCCCTACATTTCCCTCTCCTCCATTATAGACAGAAGCAGTCTAGAATTAGAGAGTTTAGTGTCAGGTACACTGCTGTCACTATATAAATACTTAATTTCTTTTGTCGCTTTTTCTTTTAACATGTTAGTAGAACATCTTCTTATTGCTTCTGATATCCTTTGCTAGTTGAAGTTCAATATGCATCTTCGCCCTCTGAGGTACTTGTGATATTATTTGATACTCACACTTAGTAACAAATCCTTCCATTACCCATATGCTTATATTTTGGTTTTCATGTCAAACAGTCTTTATGTAACCATGTCAGCCTCTTTCATGTTAGCCAAATGGAGGAAAAGAGTTGTCAGGCATAGTTACATGACAAATGGCTTTATTGTGCCTTCTGCCAATTACATCTGGTGCGACAGCTTCAGCCGTATGTTTCAGACTCTGACCTAGCCTATCATCCATGCTTTCATCACCTCCAGATTGGACTACTGTAACACGCTCTACATGGGGCTACCCATGGTAATGGCTTGGAAATTGCAGATGGTGCAGAATGTGGCGGCCCGTTTCCTGGTGGGACTGGGCCGCCAGGAGCACATTACGCCGGTACTCCGTTCTCTGCACTGGCTCCCGGTAGTTGTCCGGGCCCGATTCAATGTGTTGATCTTGGCCTATAAAGCCCTAAACAGCCTAGGTCCTACCTATCTGCAGGACCGCCTCACCCCCCAGATTTTGGATTGGCCCCTGTGGTCGTCCGGAGGTGCCCTGCTCGAGGTCCTTTGAGTCTTCCGGGGGGCCACACTGGGGAGGGCATTCTCGGTGGCCACACCACAGCCATGGCACTTCCTTCCAGTGGGGGTCCATTTGGCCCCGGATCTCCCCTCCTTTCAAAGAAGTTGTAAGACCTGGTTGTTCTGCCAGGCATTTGGGTGACTGGGGGGTGGGGGGGGATATTTTTATCCTCCTTTAAGTTTTAGTTTTATTGTGGTTTTATTCTTGTTATGATTGTGAGCTGCCCTGAGTTGCCTGTGGCAGGAGGGGCGGGGTAGCAAAAATATTTAAATAAATAATAAATATATCAACAAGAAAAATCCTAGATTTGATTATTCTAATCATATTTCCCATTTAAAAGAAAGATGCACTCTCATTGGTCAGTAAACTCATAAAAAATATTTCCAATTAAATTTATTTATTTTTTAAATTTTGCTACCCCGCCCCTCCTGCCACAGGCTTACAATTCACAAAACCTTAAAACATTAAATATTACGTTTACACTATATTTGGTACTTTTTGCTGACCAGGGGAATAACTACACACTTTTAATACCTTAATAACATTTATTCAGCTTTTTAACTTCTTCAGAAGGCTCAAAAACAAGATTTATTTTTTTAAAAAAAATCTTTTATCTCATGATTTTTAAACTATGATCTCTCATGCCCGGACATGATTTTTGAATGTCTGGAGCAGTTAACCCTGTTTTTGCCTTGTGATCACTGAAGTCAATGGCAAAGTTCACACCAAGATTAGTAGCACATGACCAATGCCATAAATACTTGCTTAGGGCTGTCTTGTAGACATATAGTAGTGCAAAGCATCCTGCACTATTGCAAATCCCCTTGAATTCAGTAAGACTATTCAAGTGTACTGTTCCACACTGGAAGAAATTTTTGCAGGACTAAGCATTAGGTACACATCATACAAACTTACATAGGTGCTCAACGTTATACGCTGCAAGTAGTTCCACTGACTTCAAAGTTAAGCATGCACTTAAGGTTTGGTAAGATTGAGGTCTCAAGCAGTATATAACAAACTGAGTCATCTTATGAAGCCTGAGCTCCAGCTCTACAAAAGAGCTTTAATCCATTAACACTGGAAGGCTCAATAAGTCACTATTTATTTGATTATAGCAAATTTAAACCCTAGCAGATTAGCATACATACTTTTATTTTTGTTGCACCCCTTGCTGATTGGCATTGGGAGTGCTTCACAAAAATAAATGCAATAGAATACAATAAAACAATGTAAAATCCATTTACAGAATATACAAAAATACATTAAAACAGTAAAATACAAAGACAACCACAAAAAACCCCAATCCTCCCACAACCCCCCACCCACAAAACTCACCCAATACCATTTCCCCTTTTCCCACATCCAACCCCTGACAACCCCACCCCAAACCCACTCCCACCCCTACCCAAAAACCCAGCCACACCCTACCTATCCCTGCCTCTTCAAATAATCAAGTTTTGCACCACCTCCAGAAGATAGCCAGACTCAGGCTCAAACAAAGCCCCCTAGGGAAGGGAGTTCCACAACATGGAGGCAGCCACCAAGAATGCTCTCCTGCACACCCCTGCCCCATGGAAAAGGGTAACAGATGGGACACGCAGGAGGGAGCCCCTGGCCAAACATAGGGGACTCAAAGGGGCATGGTAGTATAGGCGATCTTTCAGATATATGTGACCCAGACTGTTTAGGCTTTTAGACAGTCAAAAACAGCGCCTTGAATTCTGCCTGGAAAACTATAGGCAGCCAGTGCAGACGTCGGAGCATTGGTATAATGTGCTCCCGGCGACTTGTCCCTAAAAGGTGAGCTGCCACATTCAGCACCAGCTGCAGCTTCCGAACAGTCATCAAGGGCAAACTCACATAGAGTGCATTGCACAAATCTAGCCTTGAGGTGATGAAAGCATGGATGACAGTGGCCAGATCTGAATCAAAAAGAAAAGGCCATAACCTCCTCATCAGATGGAGTTGGTGAAAAGCGCTCCTGGCCACCGCTGCCACCTGGCAAATCCAGGCTCAGCAAGGGATCCAAAAGCACTCAGAGGCTGCAAACCTGAGTGACCAGAGGGGGCTGGACCACATCAATGACAGGTGTCCCAATTCCCTCCAAGTCACAAGACTGGCCAACCGTCATCACTTCAGTCTTGTCAGGATTCAGCTTCTATTGGCTCACCTTCATCCAGTCCCTGACAGCAGTCAGGCATCAGGTAAGCACCGAGATTTCGGGACCTGGATCAGATGAAAATGAGAGGTAGAGCTGAGTGTCATCAGCATATTGATGACACCTCACCCCAAACCTCCAAATGACCTCGCCCAGAGGCCTCAGATACACATTGAACAAGAGGTGGGACAGAATAGAACCCTGTGGGATACCACAGGGAAGGTCCCAAAGAGAAGATGAGCAATCACCACCCGCTGGGACCTTCCTAACAAGAAAGAGTGGAACCACTCAAGAGCAGTCCCACACATCCCTGCCAGGTCCCGCAGTCGTGTCAGCACCACCTCATGATCAACTGTATCAGAGGCCGCAGAAAGATCTAATAAGATCAACAAGATAGTATTTCCCTTATCCATCTCCCGGCACAGGTCATCGACCAAAGCCACAGGCGCAGTCTCGGTGCCATCCCTAGGGTGAAAAACTGACAGAAACGGGTCCAGGAATCCGACAGCATCAAGAAGTGCCTGAAACTGTTGGGCAACCACCCGTTCAATAAACTTCCCTAAAAATGGAAGGTTAGAGACAGGGTGATAGCTGGCCAGGGCGTCAGTGTCCAAAGATGGTTTCTTAACAGGGGGCGCACCACCGTAATTTTAAGGATATCCGACACCCTCCCCTCTCAAAAGGAGGCATCAACAACCCGAGACAACAACAGCCCCAGCATCTCTCGGCTGGCTTTCACCAGCCAGGACAGGTAAGGATTTAATTCACAACTAATTGCCCTCATCGCCCAAAGCACCTCCCCCCTCGTTCATGGGTGATACCAATTGAAATTGATCCAATTAAACAGAACTAGACTGAGCTTCCATAACCCCAAACTCCGACTCTGCAGTTAAAATGGTAGCAGCCAAGTTGTCATGAATGAGTGATTTTGTCTGTAAAGTAATTAATACAAATGTCATAGCAAGCAACAGATGACTCCATTTCCTGGTGGAGACAGGCCAGATTTACCAGGCACCTTATCACCCAGAACAGCTCCGCTGGACAAGACTTTGCCGACGCTATGATAGCGAAGAAGAAAGCTTTCTTTGCCGCCATCACAACCACAGCATAGTCCTTCAAAAATTATCTATGCTGCAATCAGTCAACTTCAGCGCGAGTTGTGTGCCACCTGCACTCTAACCTCCTGCCCTCCTGCTTTAGCCGCTTCAGGTCCTTGGTGAACCAAGGGGACCTGTGCTGACCAAGTGGTGGCAGCAGACGCCTAGGTGCAACCTCGTCAATGGCCATGGTCAAGATGTCATTCCACAAAACGACCAGGTCATCGACAGAGCAGCTGTCAAGGTCAATGAGCATATCCCTCAGAGAATTCTGAAAGCCAGTTGGATCCATCAGTCTCCCATCTCCGGAGGGAGGCAGACCAACCTAACTGGTCCACCAGAATTGCCTGAAGCAGCCACTAAGGACTCTTTCCAATGTGCATAAATGTGTCCAATTTGCCTCTGCAAGAAACTGTGAGAGGCAAATCAGGCACAGCTTTTGTCACATGGGAAAACAAAGCAATGCGACTTTGGAGGCGATCAAGGGGGGGGATGCAAAGCCTGAAAATCCAGCTTTGCATCCCCCACATGATCCCCACCAGAGCAGCATGGCTTTGTTTTCCACGTAACAAAAGCCATGCCTCATTTTCCTCTTAGAGTTTCTCACGGAGGCAAGTCAGGCATGTTTATGCACAATCGGAAAGTGCCCTGAATCCTATGCATGACACGCCTCGTACATGTCAGGTGTATGAGAAATGGTGTCCCATAGATAAGTGTTTCACGGAATAGTTCCAGACCAGGGAATTTTGGGGGGTTAGAAACTCTGAAACCCCACATCAAAACTGTCCATTACTACCTTCAGCCTGCACTGGATCCCTTGAAAGGCTTCTTTGCTGGACCCACATCAGGCACCTTATTGAGTTTAGCTGATGCATCATCCAGATAGAGAAAATCTTTTCTGGGAATACAGAAGTTGTGCTCCTTACAGAACGATGAACATTTACAAGTTTAAGACCAAGACTAATTTATTTCAAGTGATCTAGGCACATAAGCATCATTATAAAACAATGCAAAGAAAGGAGAACCAGAATTCAAAACACTCATTCCCAGGAGCTCCTATTTCTACCTCTCTTAGCAGCTTTCCAGAAAACCCTATCAGATGAAAAGAGGCTTTGCAGCACGACAAGGTGAGGCCACAGATTCAAGCAGGATGGGATGTACCTTTGAATGCCATGTGATCTCAGCTGATGGGGTATTTCAACTGGGATGAGGGTCAAGTCAACCTAAGTCAATCAAGGCTTTATAAGGCTACAACTAGAAGCTTAAAACGGTCTCCTAGAGCAAATCACAGAGCACAAGTGTAATTTGCTGTCAGAGTTACTGAAATTTCTGTCTGAATCAGAGCAAAATCTCTAGGCAGCAAAAACACAAAAAAACAACTTACTCCTCCCTGCCACCAAATAGAAGTTATGAAGATTAACTGAGCCTGCAGAGGATCAAGCAGGCACTGTAGAGTGAATGCAGCAGCCCCTTGTTTCCTGGAGAGACATTCCACAGGATTCTGAATGCTCACTCTGCAAACAAAATTCCAACATAGGGCCTTCCAAAATAAGTGCAGTTAGAGTTGAAATAATTGTTACTATTAAGAATGTTTTCGGTGGTAGCTGCTGCATGATACAACACAGTATAATCAGAAACAGCCAGCTAATATCCTTTTAGCATTTCTCTGACATACCAGTGAAATTGCAAGGGCACTGGAAAACAGATTTCTACACAATGCCTATAGCAGTGGTTCTTAATCTTTCTGCCCTGACATTTTGAGACTTAAATCTAATCTTCCAACTCCTAAAAGCAAAGACAAGTATATACCATAAATGTCATGAACCCACTTGGGTACCAAATCACAGTATGGGTAATTTAAGACGTTACGGGATCACAGTCAACCATCCTGAATCACAGTAAATTCAGGGTGGTGGCTGATCCCATGAACGTCTATTTGCTCCTGGCCAGATGTTCACCATAGTGAACACCTGGCCAGGATCCCACGGTCCTGGAGGTGAGGCCGGCCTCACCTCCAGAATCGTGCTTAGGTTGGCCACAATCCAGGACGGGGCTGGCAATGGCCACGATGAACGACTGTTTGACAGCCCCGTCCCAGAATCAGATCCCAACCACGGGACAGGATCGGGCGCAGCGGCCTTACTGGCCACTGCACCCACCCATCTCCCTGAGGGTGGGTGGCCATGGCGTGCGGGGGGGGCAGGGCTGAGCAGTCACACATCGCGCAGCCCCACCCTCTCCGAGATTCCCCTCTGTGATCAGGCCAGCACATCTGATGGACGCCCGGTCTGATCACGGACCGTGTTTAGGGTTCAGCTTGGCGGGCCAAAAGGCCTGTCACGTCTGAAATTACCCTATGAGAACCTCAGCATAGAGACTTTTAACACTTCATTACATGATTGAATAGTTAAAATTATTACTTTTTATGGTGATCAAAGAACATGGCAACAGAAGAACTTACTTTAGAGTGTTAGATCATCTGGGCATGGACCACGTCTCCCTATGTACCATGTGCACCAAGGATATACAAGAGCAGCAGCATGAATGGTAACAGAACAGGATCTGGAATGCACAGCTTGCATTTTAGCTCTCAAAGATTTTTTTTTTTAAAAAAATCTTTCATACTGAGATGCAAGTAAATGGCAGAGAATGGGAAAATACTACCACTAATTAATCTTCTCCACCTTCATATCAGTGTCTCAGAAGAAATCCCATGCATTTTGTGATAAGGAATTTTGACTGGGGCTGCTCAAAAGCTATTCTTGTGTAAATAAATCCAACAAGCAACGGGGATTGCATAGGAACAGCATGGAAGAATATCTTCGGTAATCCAGCCACCTTTAAAACATGCCCTGCATGTAGTTTATTTTTATTTATTCAGTATGGGAAGGAGAGAGGCATGGGGACAAAGTAGCTCAGATAGCTTTTATTTGACCAACTTATGTTGCTGATAGTATACAACAAGTTTTCAGGCCACAGACTTCCTCAGGCATGGGTCAAGTCAGAACTATATACCCCCCATGTGATCCAAAATTTTGCATACTCTCACCACCAGAAGTTGGTCCACTAAAATATGGCATCATCTGAGCTACTGTCTCCCCATATCTCACGTTTAGGACCAACACGGCAACCACCCTCTCTCTCTACACATACAAGCCCTGCTTGGATTCATTCAATCTCATTCAAATTTGGCATGAATTTGACAAACTGCAAGACTTGATTCATTCATGGTTAGTCTCATTAAAAGACACTCAAGAGCGTAGAAGAAATGTGTCAGGTATTCCTTGCTAGGCTATCATTACAAGGCTGGTGACAGAGAAATAGCCCTCCAACTGCTCGTTAGCAGGAAAATTATTGAAATTACATGTGTGGAGAAATAAAATGCCCCTTTCTGGGTTACTTATGGGAGGAGATGCCAAAAAAAACACACAGTAGTTTCTGTTTTGCAGTTGGTAGAATAACCTAACTACAAGCTACTGACTTCTGTATATGCAACACAGAAAATTGTTTTAGAGTTTTACATGGAAATTTGCAGTTAGTGGTAGATGAGCTGAATGAACTTCTGAAGTCTTTGTATTCAGTTCTTGATCTCTATACTGTACTTGGACCTGTTTCTGCAAGTTTGAGGTTGGGACAATCCATCTTCTCCTACAGATAGAATTTGTTCGAAATTGCTGCATCGTCACAGACAGGCTACTTCACTTGGTAAGGCCTTGGAAGTTGGGCTCTGTACATGGAGGTAGCGCTGCCTGCTGGTTCAATAGCTTCTCAAGGATGCTAATTTCAGCATCTCGTTTCTCAATATTCTCAGATGGAGTCCAGGACATGTCATGTTGAAGCTTATAGGCACCAAGAAACTCATGTGGGCAACTGATCCCCCATTCCTGCAGGAAACACAAGATCACAGACATACGTCGCATTAAGATTACACCTTGCCTATCAGAATTACCTTATCAAGCATGGATTTTAAGGCACAGAGCACTATTCTATGTTCTACAAATTACACTAGTCCCAGATCAAAAGGAACATTTCTTCTTATGCCAGGAGGACATGGCCTAGCACAGAGGAAGCTACATCTGAGGCATGCAGAACAGCAACCCCAGTTTTGGTATACAGCAAGAGCTCTCAATTCCATATCTAATGAGAACCCTTAGCCCTTTTTCCTGCATGTCTCAAGGAAAGCACAGTTGTGGCTATAGAGGAAGGGAAGATCCTTTCAGAGATCTTGTTTTACCAAGTCAAGCTCTGCCTAGTTCCAGACCCACACAAATGAAATGCTCAATTGTGAAGTGTCACAGTGCATTAACTTTGGAGTTTTCACACTGGAGGAGACTGCGCTGGGGAGAAGACTCACACTGATTCGGAGTCCACAAGAGGCGGTACAACTAGCCTATGCTTCAGAGGGCACCTCAGAACTCCCAAATTCTCAAGTCACCTTAAAATAGCTTTGACCGTTTTCTAATTAACCAAAATATTTTTCATTTTCTTCAAAGAAGGCTTTCCCCAAAGTTCCTCCCAGTGCACAAGCTACTCACTAAACCAGCTATGACAAGCGCACCCTCACTGGACCACTGGTACTAGAGGGAGGAAAGGTACTTTCAGAGTGCAAATACCTCCTATTGGACCTTTTGTTAAAGCCCTGAAAGATTCTGCCAGCTTCCAGGAATATTTGCATCAGTACCCTCCCTTTATGCTCACTCTCAGTCACAACTCTTTCGGGAGAGATTATAGTCACATACCTTGGGAGAAAGTATAGAGAAATATTGCTGGCCACTTTCCCGCTTATACAGGTAGTAGGTATTTCCTGGCTTCTTCACAAAATTGCAGGCTGCGTGGTGCAAATCAGCATCTCTGTTAGCTTCATCCAAAACCTAAACACAACAGAGAGCACTGGAGAGGAAAAGTTCAATGGCATAGCAACCCCTTTGAACCAAACACGCATACAGATTAATACCGTGCACACAATCATCACTACATACACCCATTCAGACAAAGCAGTCCGAGCTGCCTTTGGGCAGGAGGGGTGGAATATAAGTTTTAAATAAATAAATAAATAAATAAATAGTGTTTGAGTAGCAATTATTGTTGTGAGGCACTGAAAACCCAAAGCAGGGCATGAAATTTCAGATCAAACTACAGGAACCAAAAGAAAATTCAGTCGCCAGACTTTATCCTGATGTTAAACCGTTCTTAACCCACTACACCCCTGAAACAGTCGCCAACCTCAGTTTTCTGGGCACCAATGGCTCCCAGGCGCCTGCAAGTTTCATGCCCCTGGACAAAGGCTGTTTTTAAATGAGACGCACCCACTCATGCCCTCGCAGTGGACATGGGAGGTATGTCCCATTTGAAAGCGGCGGTGTGCATGCGTATATGCTCTCAAGAAACACACACCTTCACCCACTGCCCCCACACAGAGCAACCAGCAAAAATGCAGGTTTTTCTGTGCGGGGGATTGGGTGGAGATGCGTCTGCGCCTGCTCTCCTGCACCGCCCCCACAGTGGTGCGATCACAGACCACTGCTGGGAGGGGCATTCCATTTTAAAAAGGCTATAGGGTGTTTTTAGTCAAGTGCCTCTCTACCCATTACCCACCCATCATGCATGTTACAGGGCTGCATAGGGCAGCAACTCCATGCTGCTGCTACTGTCAGACAAGCACCGTCCCTTCTCTGCAACATTATTATTATTATTATTATTATTAACAAACATTTATATAGCGCCAGCAGTGTACCTGGCACTTTACAAAGTAATAAAATAGACACGGTCCCTGCCCCTAGGGCTTACAATCTGAGAGACAGGAGCTGGGGGAGAGACTTAGGAAGGGGAACAGAGGGAGAGACAAGGGGTCTAACATTCATGAAGATGCGAGGTCTCAAGTGCACATACTTGGCTTGGTTACGATGAGAATGACAGCAGGCAGGTCCATGTTGCAAGGATAAGGGTAAACCGATCGTAGGTATAGGAATAGTGGCTCAGCAGGATAAAGAGTCAGACAGAGCAGAGCGAAAGAGGTGAGTTTTAAGGAGAGATTTGAAGGTATGAAGGGAGGGGGCAAGGCGGATGTGGACAGGGAGGGAGTACCAGGCATGGGCGGCAGCAAGTGAGAAGGGACGAAGGCGCTTAGGGGAGCAGGGAAGGCGTGGAAGGGTGAGAGAAGGGACAGAGGAGGAGCAAAGTGCACGGGCTCAAGTATGGAGGGCGATAAGTGCAGAGAGGTAGGGGGGAGCAAGGCTGTGAAGAGCTTTATAGGTGAAGACTAGGAGCTTGTGCAGGATTCGTTCAGGAAGGGGAAGCCAGTGAAGCGAAGAGAGGAGGGGCTGCACATGGTCGAAGCGACTGGCGAGGTAGATGACCCTGGCAGCAGAGTTTTGGACAGAGATGAGGGGAGAAAGGTGAGACCGGGGAAGGCCAGTGAGAAGGAGGTTACAGTAATCGAGGCGAGAGATGACCAGAGCATGAACAAGAGTTTTGGCAGACGAGACAGAGAGAAAAGGGCGAATCTTAGCAATGTTATGGAGGGAGAAGCGACAGGATTTAGCAACAGAGTCAATGTAGGGTTTAAAAGAAAGGGGTGAGTCAAAGATAAAGCCTAGGCTACTGGCTTGGGGGACAGGCAGGATGGTGACTCCATCAATAGTTATTGACAGTGGGGAAGGAGAGGAAGGATGAGGGGGGAAGATAAGGAGTTCAGTTTTAGCCATGTTGAGTTTGAGTTGACGTTGAGACATCCAGGTAGAGATGTCAGAGAGACAGTTGTTGAGACGAGCTTGAACAGAGGGAGAGAGAGAGGGAGTAGAGAGATAGAGTTGAGTGTCATCAGCATAGAGCCATGGGAGGCAATGAGTTTGCCTAAGGAATGATGGGTGGGTAATGGAGGGGAGGCGCTTGTCTAAACACACGCATAAATGCTTCCCTTGGAACATTAGTACTTACATCCCATCTCTTGTGCTGGGGCAGCTGTCGCTCCAAGAAGCTGAGCGGCAGGGGCTATGGGACTCTGCTCCTGTTCGGTCCCAACAGTCTCTCTATCACAGAGATGCTGAGACTCCCTAGATTTGACTCCCTGTGCCCCCGCACCAGTGAAAGCAGGAGCATCGTAATTTCATAAACCGCAGTAGATTCTGCAATTTACATACAATCCAGAACATCATGAATTATACACATGGCCTCAAATTATCCAGCCCTGGTAGGGGCTGGATAGTTAAAGGTAGACTACACTTCCATTATAAACACTGAAACTTTAAAATGGTCTCACAAATAAATGGGTTGAACTTCCACTCTCAAACCTCCGCTGTGTTCTTTTAGGGGGTAGGGTGGTGTATGCCCAATTTGAAACCAATTGAGTACGGCAATCTAAAGTTGTAACTATTTTAAAGTTAATTGGTTCATGTCATTTTCAGGGAGTCCAACCATTTTATGTGGGGTGATATCTTCCTCATTCCAGTGAGGTTTGACTCACAAATTCACATGCATGTAGCTTGAACACCCAGTCTATCACTCACTTTGGATGGACTGACAGCGTTTACTGAAGTATAACAAGAGTTATGAAACTCAGAAATATTCATTCTTGCGGATGCGCAGTTAAGCCAGGGAGTAGTGTAAATAAAGTTGCAGAAATAACCACACGTGCATATACAAAGCCACCTCAGCATCAACATTAAAGCAAGGGAAATGTATTAACTGTGCAAAGAAGGGGGAAAAGGCAGAAGGCAGAGTTGTGCTACACCACCCCTCTGAGGACACGGGATGCTGCTGCCGACATGGTTGGTGGTGGCGGGGGAGGGGGGTGGTAAAGTCTCTGGCTTCTCACAGGATTCTCTGGGTGAAAACAGACATGACGCTAACCACCCTTGGTGGTCATTTATGCATGTTTCAGGGCTGCATAGGGCACCAATACAGACCTGAAACATGCATAAATAACCACCAAGGGTGGTTAGCGTCATGTCTGTTTTCACCCTATGTCTGCTTTATTGCTGCTGGAGCAAGACTTTATTTCTAAAGCCTCCATTTTGCTCCACCTCTGCTGGAGCAGGGTCCCCTGCTGGGACAGGATGGCCCCCACCAGAGTTTTCCCAGTGCTGGGACAGCGCTGGGAACAGGGCAGTTTGAGCCTGGGGAATCCTGAGGCTCGAACAGGGCGGCCCCGCTGGAGGGGGCTGCTTGCTAGTTCCTGCCTGCCTGAGCTCAGAACGGGGAGACTGTCCATCTAATATGCTCCTCCTCTTTCACTGTCTCTTTTCCTCCCTGTGTTTACTCTGTCTCTCTGTGTGACCGTGTGTGAGAGAGTGTGTCCATGTCTCCTTGGAGAATACTCTATGTACTTCTAGCCAGCTCCCTGCACTCTCTTCCCTTGCGTTGGAAGCTGCAGACTCCTCAGCCATTTCCCCCGTCTCCAACCCCTCATGCTGAAGCGGGGTCTGGGCTGAGCGTCTTTCAGGGAGGTTGCTGACTGGGGGAGTGTAAAAGGGTTACCCTGCTACCGCACCAGCATTCATCCAGGCAGTTAGGGGGAAGTTTAAACAGCTGGTACCACCTCCCTTTATTTTTGCAGGTTTCACTTGGAAGTAAGAAAGCTGAGTGTCTGATCCCCTTTGATCTGCTAATGGCCTGTGGCAGAAGACAAGGTGATGGGGGAATGGCTAGTCCAGAACCACCCACCCTCCTCCAGCTTCAGTATGGCAACATGCAACGTTTACTGCCCTTACACAATTTCCTGTTGCTGCTGTCAGACAAGCACCGTCCCTTCCCCTTTCCCAAACAACAACACAGGCGGTCAGAGAGCTGTGTAAAGCTGTGCCTAGCAGAGCCTGCCCTAGCACATCTTGTGGAGCAGCCAGCATTCACTGTCCTTACACAACTCCATGCTGCTGCTCCTGTCAGAGAAGTGCCATCCCTTCCCCCTTCCCATATAACAACACATGAGGCAGAGACAGAAAGCCTCATAAACAGTGCCTAGCAGATCCAGCAGTGTTCTAGAGCTGCAGCCAGGCATATTAATGCAAACAAACCCTCCTCACCGCTACAAATGCAGATCAACACAAACAGAAGGTAAAGACACACAAAGCATTCATTCTGAAGATAGGTAAGAGAAAGATGTCACAGCAGACATTTCTATACATGGATTTGCTTGCAGTTTTTTCAACCAGTAAACCATTTTGTAGCCCCCCCTTTTCACAGGAGAATAAAGATCCATCTGCTAAGCGAGGTTTCTTTTAAAATTTGCTTTTGTTGGAACTCCACTAGTAATGAAGAAATAAAGGCACTCTACTACGTGGTTTTAAGCAAATGTGGAATTTTATCAGATAAGAGAGCCAGCCCTCCCCGCCCCAGTCTAGTAATGAGATGATAAAAATAATAATTAATATCCACAATTACCAACTTGTCAATTTCCAACAAACCCTTTAAAGCCACAATTCCAGAATAAAATGCACAACAAGCAAGAGGGGGAAAGTGGAGTTGTACAGTTCATCACCTCGTGGCAATTCATAATTCACTTTTCATCAAGCAAATAAGAGGCTTGCCACTAGAGTAATGTTGCTTTACCCATAGCTAAGTGATTGATGAATGCACATCAGTGCTGTTTTCCTACCCAAACAAGGTTGAGAACATTTTATGGTCTCCATTTGTTAAAAGTCCCCACCAGGGTTAACTAGCATCTGTTGACTTATCTATCAGTCTATGGGATGTTTAAATCTGTATTTTTTCCATATTTGTTAGCAGGCATTTATATGGTGTCTGGCGCTGTAGTAAATCAGAGGTTTTTGCAAGGTGAATTTCAAAAAATTATTCTGCACTTTCTAGAAGCAGCCACCTAAGCCACCAGCACAGCTAATGCACAAACAGCTGATGAAGTATAATGTTTTTGTCACCCTGAAATGTTGCTTTCTTTAATTTTTCCAAGGCTTAGATCAACTTTTGCAGTTAGGTAACTGATCTCTCTGCCTTGTAAGTACGCTTTGATACATTATGTCCTCACTGTTGCTGGTGAGGGTCAATGCCTCCCTTCGGGAGGGCAGAGTACCTGAATGTCTTAAGAAAACAATCGCTTGACTTCCTTGCCAGCTATTGGCCAGTCTCTAACCTTCCCTTTTTAGGGAAGGTTATGGTGGCTCAGCAGCTTCAGGGGCATTTGGAACATATCAGTTATCTGGCTCCTTCACAGTATGGCTTTCGTCCGGGTTAGGACACTGAGACTGTGCTTGTGGCCATGGTCAACGTCCTTCGCCATGAGTGGGATCGGGGTTGTTGGACCCTTTCGATCCTGTTAGATCTATTGGCTGCATTTGACACAGTTGATCATGAGATGTTGGTGACTCGCCTGCGGGACCAGTCCAGGATGGGCGGGATTGTTCTTGAATGGTTCCTTTTCTTCCTGGCTGGGAGAACTCAGCATGTGGTGTGGTGTGGTGTTCATCGTCCCCCTGGGGCCTCATGTGTGGAGTCCCACAGGGTTCTATTCTGCCCCCTCTCCTGTTCAACGTGTATATGCAGCCTTTGGGCGAGGTCATGAGAGGGTTCAGTATCATCAATATGCTGATGACACCCGACTATACCTCTCATTTTCAGCTGACCCAGGCTCCTCCGTTTTTGGCGGCTTCAAGGGACTAGATGAGTGTAAGCTGTCTGAAGCTGAATCCTGACAAGATGAAGGTGATGTTGGTGGGAGGAGCTGAGGGGCTGGTGGCACCCCCATCGTTGATGGGGTTCATTCCTCAGGTTCGGAGTCTACGGGTGCTCCTCAACTCGCAGCTCCGCCTGGATGCCCAAGTGGCACCTTTGGCAAGGAGCGCATTTGGCCAGTTGGGCCATACATCTCAGACTCCAACCTGGCCACTCTCATGCGTGCCTTCATCACCTCAAGATTAGACTGCTGTAACGCACTCTACATGAGGCTACCCTTGGTGACAGTCCGGAGACTGCCGCTAGTGCAGAACGCAGCAGCCCATCTCCTTATGGGGACAGATCATCATGAGCACATAAGGTCTGTGCTCCATTCGCTGCACTGGCTGCTTATAGTCTTCCGGGCCTGATTCAAGGTATTGGTTCTTACTTTTAAAGTCCTATACGGTCTGGGCTCCACCTACCTGCAGGACTGCCTCACCCCCCAGATCCTAGATCAGCCCCTGTGGTCCACTGGGGGCACCCTCCTTGAAGTTCCCCGAGTGTCTCGGGTGGCAACAACGGGGAGGGCATTCTCAGTGGCCACCCCAAGGCTGCGGAACTCCTTCCTGGTTGCAGTCCATTTGCCCCCCAGACCTCCCCTCCTTTCAACAACAATGTAAGACCTCAGTGTTCCGCCAAGCTTTTGGTGAGGGAGGTGGGTAGTGGGCGGGTTTTATTGGCTCCATTCTGGCTGTATTTTAATATTTTATTGTATTTTTATAATTTATTTTGTATCTGTTTTAAGATGTACATGTCGCCACAAGCTGCTTTGGCAGGAGGGGACAAGTTACAAATTTTTGTAACAACAACAACGACGATGATACAAATTTATTTATTTCATGTCATTTCTATCCCGCTCCCTCCTGCTCACACAGCAGCTCGGGGTGGCTCACAGCACAAACGCAAAAATATAAAGCAATTCAATAACTAAAATCAAATACATAACATTTGTAAAGAAAATTAATTAAAACTTATATGAGCGCAGAACCAAATCCCACCCCCACCCCTACCCATCTCCCTTCCCAAAGGCTTGGCAGAACAGCCAGGTCTTACATTGTCTCCGGAAAGAGGGAAGGTCTGGGGCTAGGTGGGCCTCCATCAGGAGGGAATTCCACAGCCTAGTAGTGGTCACCAAGAAAGTCCTCCCCATCGGCACCACCCGGGAAACCTGGGGGACCTCGAGTCGGGCATCCCTGGCCGACTACAGGGGCCGCACCACGGCCCAGGGCATGAGGTGGTCCCGCAGGTAAGTGGGGCCCAGGCCATTTGGGGCTTTATAGGTCAACACCAACACCTTGAATCGGGCCTGGAAGACAATAGGCAGCCAGTGCAGATAACGGAGCACTAACGTAATGCGTTCACAACAACCTATCCCCGTGAGAAGACGAGTCGCCACATTCTGCACCAGCTGCAATCTCCGGACTGTCACCAAAGGTAGCCCCACGTTCAGTGCATTGCAATCGTTTAGTCTAGAGGTGATGAAGGCATGGATGATGGTGGCCAGGTACATACAGCCCCAGACGTCGCACCAGATGTAGTTAGTGAAAGGCGCTCCTTGCCACAGCCGCCACCTGGGAATCCAGACGGAGCTGCAAGTCGAGAAGCACCCCCAGACTACGGACCTGAGTAGCTAAAGGGAGGCAAACCCCATCTATGACAGGAGCCACCACCTCTTTGGTCCTACCTACCAACATCACCTCCATCTCGGGATTCAGCTTCAGACAGCTCACCCTCATCCAATCCCCCACAGCCACAAAACACCGGGTAAGCACCAAGACTGCCGGGTCTGGGTCTGCAGAAAAAGAGAGATAGAGTTGTGTATCATCGGCATGCTGATGACAACATACGCCAAACCCTCTCACGACCCCACCCAAAAGCTGCATATACACGTTGAACAGGAGAGGGGACAGAATAGAACCCTGCAGAACTCCACACGTGAGGTTCTGGGGAGATGATGAACACTCCCCAAGCACCACCCGCTGAGTTCTCCCGGCCAGGAAAGAGCGGGACCATTTGAGAACAATACCGCCCACCCCAGCCTGGTCCTGCAGATGAGCCACCAACATCTCATGGTCAATGGTATCAAATGCTGCCGACAGATCTAGTAAAATCAAAAGAGTTGATCTGCTCTGATCCAATTCACGGTGGTCGTTGACCAAAGCCACACGTGCAGTCTCAGTGCCAAAAGCCAGACTGCGAAGGGTCAAGAAAACTGACTCGATCCAGATGCCCCTGAAGCTGCCGAGCCACCACCCGTTCAATAACCTTCCCTAAAAAGGGAAAGTTAGAGACTGGCCAGTAGCAAGGGAGTCAATGTCAAGCAATGGGTTTTTGAGCAGAGGCCACACCACTGCCTCTTTAAGGCAGCCCAGCACTCTGCCCTCCCTAAGAGAAGCATTGACAACCCCAGCCAGCAAAGGCCCTAACTTCTCACAGCAGGCTTAACCAGCCAGGACAGGTATGGATCTAATTCACAAGAAGTGGCTCTAACCTACCCAAGGACCTCCTCCGCATCAACAGGCAACACCCACTGAAACTGAGCCCATGAAACCAGACAAGGCGGCACCTCCATTACCTCAGATTCTCCCACTGCTCCAAATGCGGCGTCAAAGTCGTGGTGAATCCGGGCAATTTTATCCACAAAAAAGTCAACAAACATGTCACAGCGAGCACTGGAAGATTCCAGTTCCAGGTAGAGGGAGGTCAGACCAACCAGCCTCTGCACCACCCGGAAAAGCTCAGCTGGACACGACTTTGCAGATGCTATGGAGGTAGCGAAGAATGCCTTCTTTACTGCCTACACAGCCACAGTATAGGCTCTTAAACTAACTCTATGTTGCAATCAGTCGGCTTCAGCACAAGTTCGGCACCACCATCGCTCCAACCGCCATACCTCATGCTTCATCCATCGCAGGTCCTCTGTAAACCAAGAGGACCTGCGTTGTTGGCGTTCAGGAAGCAGATGCCTAGGAGCTGTTCGATCAATGGCCTCAGTCAGCAAGATGTTCCAAAAAGCTACGAGGTCATCGAGTGAACAGCCATCAAGACTGGGAGGCCTTAACATTTCCATGTATCAATGTGTGCATAATACAGTGAATCATTACATGACGCAATGTATTGATTACAGGCTGGGATTTGTCTGGTGACAATGGAAAACTGCAGATGACGGGAGCTGGCGCAGTTGGGGTACTAACATACTACATACCAGGGAGGTGGTACTATTGGGAACTTTTTTCTTTAAAAAAAAAAATAGATTTTTAAAAAAAAAAAAAAACTTTGGAGACTTTCCAATTAAGGAACATGGCCAGTTTGTGCAGGGTGGGGCCGAGACAAAAATGGAGGCTATGGAGAAGAAGAGAGTGGGATGGGGAAGTCAGGAGAGAGTGGGGGGTGAAGGGTAGTAGGGGGAAGGAGAAGAGGGTGGAAGAAAATAAGGCTAGGGACAAGGAGAACTGGTGAACATATACAGACGACCCTTTTTAAGTGGGGGGGGGTTTCAGCGTGCGGCGGGTAGAGCACTGCTGCAGGGGCAATGGGGGTGGGGGAGGGTGCAGACGGGCGCACACCCACCTGCACGCACAGAGCAACCTGCCTCTTTGTCGGTTGCTCCATGCATGGGTGATGGGTGGGTTGCAGGAGCGCACACATATGTCCACCCGCCACGGTGTTTACATGGGCAGCACCCACATATGCACACACAGCAGACCTACGTGTGCATGCGTGGGTCCGTCTCGTAAGAGACAAAAGGGCCATAGACACACAAACAAACATCCACGCATACAGACACAGGCCCTTTTTAAAAACGGACCGCAGGTGTATGGGGATGGGTGAGCGCACGGCAACATGAGCAGTGCAGGGGGTGTGCGAACATGGGCACACGTCAATCCCGCACCCCACCCCGCATCCCCGCTCATGGAGTTGGGCACACACCGGTCCCCCACCCCACATCCCCACTCCATGAGTGGGCAATGGGTAGAGGTGGATGTGCATGCGTGTTTCACGGAAGTGCATACGCATGCGCACACACACACATGCCATGGCAGTCACACAGGCGGCACCCACTCATGCCCACACAGCGGACCTGTGTGGGCTTGACTGGGTACGTCTTGTGAAAAAAGGACCATAGACACGCATACACAGAGAGAGAGACACATATATAAACACACACACGTGCACACACAGTGCCTACAGTTAGCTAGTATTTGACCCGTTTCCATTTCCTAGCACTGGCCCCTGGATCCAATTCCCACCCATAAAGCACTAAAAGATTCATTTCAGTGTAAGGGACCAAAAATGAGGGCATGCACAGAAAGGCAGAAGACCGATCTAAGACACAAATCCATGTTATTTCTGGTCTCAAATTTAAAATCACTATGGAAATGTACCAAGTTTAATTAATGCAAGAGGAAAAAAGCAGTAGATCAATATATTTTATTGAATCAACTAAAACTACAGTTAGGGGAGGTATGCAAGCTTTTCAGCCTCACAGAGTCCTTCGCCAGGCAAGTCGGGAGTTAGAACTGTAAACGCAGCAAGATGGTAGGAGTTGCTGGTCATTTTTTCAGTTTCCTCTTGTTGAAACATTGAAATACAGTTTCCATTAGATTTTGTTTTTGTGTATCTGGGTCTTGTGTTTTGAAACATTGTATATCTGGTTCTTCTTGTGAAACATGGTAATAATGTTATATCTGGTTCTAATTATTGCGGGGACATAGAACCAGATATTCTATTTGTGGCAGAGCCCTTAGTTGTCGATACCCAGTTGGTGTTAATAGACAAATCCTGACAATGCCAAATATCTTCTTACCTTTCTGGCTTGCTCCTGCAAGTATCGTATTTGTTCTGCTATGACAGTCAGTCTGTTGCAAGCATTAGCTTGGATAAATTCATCTGCCTGTAGGAAAGAGGAAAATTACTATTTAGTAAGAGTGTATTAAGAGAAATCCTTAAGTGTTGTTTCTCCTGGCAGGTATTACAATAATAATTTAATTATTTTTATTTTTATATAGCATCCCCCTGCCATGGCACTTGAAGTGCTTCACATAGAACAATTTAACACAACTTTCAATCCTCACAACAACCCTGTGAGGTAGGTTAGGCTGAGAGAATATTGTGACTGGCCCAAGGTCACACAGTGAGTTTCTGGCTAAGGTGAGACTTGAACCGGGGCCACCTCCTACCTCCCAGTCCAGGCACTTAGCCAGTACACCACACTGTACAAGTCACTAGTTCCCATTTACCCAAAATAAATATAAAATTTCCTGTCCCTGTATTGTGTACATGGCACATTCCTTGTCCTCCAGTAAAATGGGAATAATAATGGCCTACTTCACAAGGCTGTTGTAAGGGCAAACTAGATAAGGATTTTAAAGCACTTTGAACACTGAAAGTGCTATATTAATTATATACAATCATTAAGAAAAATAATCTATCCCCTTTCATCCTTACTGTCATGGAAGCTATTGGCTCCAATCCCCCTCCCTGAAGGCTAGAAAGCCTTCTTTTACTTTTCACCTATGACCTAACAGACCCACAACAAAAGTGATTTATAATAGTGACATCAAAAGGCCCCACCTGAGATCAAGTACCCACTGTGACAAAGTACATATGCTTTGATCATTCCTGCTCTGAAGTACCAACAATACACATAAGCAGCAAGAGTAAAGGATTATTTCTATTTTACAAATAGGAAATTAAAGCAGCAACCAAGACCCAATCCACACATTACCTTGGCCATGAGAATCTCATGAGAAACCCTATGGTTCATGTTTACACAAGGGAAAGTTCACCCTGGGCGAAACTTACCCTCAACGTTTACCGAGGTGAAGTGGGGTGGGTGGTACTTTAGCCTGGTAAGTTACCAAATACCAATTGTTTTGAGATATTGTTCATACTCAGTTGTCTTTATTTAGATTTGCATCCTGCCCTTCTTCAAAAGCTCAGGGTGACTTACGACATAAAAAGTATAAAAAACAATTAAAACCACTCCTAATCCCATCCCCTTGAAACTTATCCCTGCCTGCTAAAAGCCTGGACAAATAGGTCTAACATTGCTTCTGAAAAATGTTCAGACTCCAGCGGGACTGCCAAAGCTGTGGAATAGCTACAGAGAACACCACACTGCACGACCTTGCCATATGGATTTGATGCAACGATGACACTCAGCTGATCTTAGGAATCACAATGTTATCTAGTGGAGAAGGCCATCCTTTAGATATGTCGGAACCAAGCAGTTTTAGGCTTTATAGGTCAACACCTTGAAATGTGCAGTAGAGATTAACTAGGAGCAGCCTAATGAATATACTATTTATCAATTCACATTTTATCTCAATCTTCCCATTTATACAGAAATAGCAGGGAGAGGGGAGGAGAAAGCAATTTACCCAGAGTAAGATACATTTAATTACAGAGCCGTGGAAACAGCTCTATAGTTAAAGCAGTTTGCAATCTGTTAAAATCACAAACATTCTACATATTATAAAATCAAGATGATTCATGCTATATGTGAAAGTTCACAGGGAGGATTGCTAGGATTGCTAAAACTGCTATCCAGTTTTCAGATAGACATGATGAGAAATGGCTCAGTTATAAAACTTTGAATTTTGGAGGCAGAACTGCTTTTTTCCGTCTTGTGACCTTTTCTGTTGATGTATAAAAGTTTGTTTTAAAGTTATCCATGTCGACGTGCAGTGTCAGAAAATTAAAGTGTGCATTGTAATCCATTCATGAGTTTAGATTTTGAAATTCCGTCATGTGGGTTGTACGTTATGATATCTTGAAGTTCCCATGTTATCCAATGGAGAGAATGAGGTTTTTCAGTTATGTTGGGATGGACACAGATTATATATACAACAAACGTGCATATGTTTTACACATACATCTCCCTCTACGTTGTCATATAGGAGAGAAGAGAATGGGTATCCACTCATAGGATATAGGTGAAATTATTATACGTAGATGCTCCTGTACCCTTGCAGAGAAGATAATAGCTGTATACGGATAGAGTCACAGGATTTCTTTTCAGTCATGTAATTTTTTGTCACTTTCCAACAATCTGAAGTATTTTCATCATTTCCCAGCACTTTCTGTCATTTGTGTCAGTTTCTGGCACTTTCTGTCAATTTTACACCACTTAGTCAGTATGTAAACCATACCGTTAGCAGTTCTGTAACTAGGTTCATTTTGCGTTAGGACAGTGACAGACTGATTAGAGTTAGCAGGATGTTCAGGAACTGGGGTATGGGGGTATGGTAGATCGGGGGGGGGGGTGTTCATGGCCATGGGGAGCAAGGCGGGAGTGGGGAGCACTCATCCCAACTCTACGATTACTTCATTCAGCCCTCATGAAATGGCCCCAGAAGATGCACAGCACACCAGCTGTGCTTTACTGGCGGGCAGGGGGCTGATCAAGGCACCTCCACCCTGTGCTGCCATCTAGCACACATTCATGGTGTGAAACAGAGCAGCGCACAGCAGGGTGCTCAGAAGCCACCTTGCGACCTGGAAAGGGCAGCAGTTTTGGCAAGGATCAGAGGCAGGAATGCTCGTCTGCACAGGGTGCTGGGACTAGCAGAGGGGACAAAGCCCCTTCATCTGTTCAGCTCCAGCAGCCACCACCTGCTCCTCAACAGCCTGGTCCAGGAGTGGCACCATCCCTGCTCCATGCCCTAATGCAGATCCAGGAGGGAATTTGGGTTGTGCAGGGGGCAGTGGATGGGCCACAGGCAGAATACAATGGGCGAGACCTCTCTGAGAAAGTACGCCACCTGCACAGCTACTATTCCCTCTTCCAGGGCCAGAAGGCAGCATGGGAGGCCTAACAGGCTTCCCTAGAGGAACAGGGGCAGCTGCTCTGTGCCACAGTAGAGGCTTCGGAGATGCAGGGCGTGCCCACCCCCCAACCTCCTGACACTACTACCATACCCAGTTCTGCCAAATTTGCAGGAAGATGGTGTCTGATCCCACCCACTGTATGTTATATTTTATTATTTATTTTAATTTAATCTTAAATTAATTAGGTTTAGAGAGGTTAGATTAGGTAGAACATTTATTTTTATAAAAATAAAAAATGCATATATATATGCATGCCACGGTTCTGAGAGCTTTTGGTCTCAAGCTCTACATACTCACATTAAGAGGCCAGACTCTCCCCCACGGCCCTCAGACGCAGTAAACACAACTAACTTATAATAAAGTAGCTGTATGTGGATGGAGCCATACGAGTTAAAGGCAATGGAAAGGGAGGCAAAATGTGCCCAAATAATGGAAGTATGTGGTGGAGGTTTGGCCAAGAGAGTGCAGTTAGGGGAAGCTTGTGCTGTGCATTTCTTTGGTTCATGAAGTTAGAGAGTGGAGGTATACATGTAGTCTTGAACTTTAAGTAGTGCACGTAACATACATAATTTGTACGTACTCTTTGGGTACATTTCCCCCAAAGTACATATATGGTATGGTATCCTGCACTTACTTTTGGTGTACATATGTTTCTGGAACAGCAGAAGAGTCGTATGTGTGCAAAAGATTTACGCAAAATGAAGGGGGTAGCCTAGTGTCTATGTTGCTGTATGTACACTGCTTCAGCAGCAGTAGAAAAATGTATGTTCGCTTTAGGTTTAATGAGAAGCTTTAGGTTTAATGAGAAGCTGGGTTATGAGACACGTTTATTTGAACTTCAGTGATGTGATGTATTGGCTTTAGTTTAACTTGAGCGTGTGATGTGTAGACAGAGATTTTGAACTTGACGTGCAGCCAGCATGGACGCTCCCAGTCCCAGCCCAGGGGAGGATACAGCTGTGGCTACTCTCCAGGTTGACGGGCGGCACTGAACAAACATGCTGGCTGCTGGGAAAGCCATCCAACTGACTATACAACCCAGGTAGGGATGGGGCTGCAACAGATATGTGGGTGGTCGACGCCACTCCCAGTGCCCACCCCAACGGGAAGCCATGGCAACTGGTCACAGCAGCCCCCACCCCATGGTGGGGATGAACAGATGTGTTGGCCCTCGTCCCGGAATGAGTGCCTGGGATATTCCGAGGGAATGCATTCTCAGCCAGCCCCAGGCCAACATGTGGTGGCGTGGGACCACACATGTGGTGAGTCCCGGGCCATAGCAGGCCCATGTCACATTTGTTTTCACCCACTAAAGAACACTTTCTGGTACAGGTATAAGATAAGGTTTTTATTAATCTCTATAGAGATATTTTTTGGGAAAGTTAATGACAGTATTTCTTTACATTTGTACATTGTTGTTTGTAAAGGAGGTTTCAAGATTCTCCACAACTTGAAGTTCAGCTATGTTTTTTTAAATAATTATTCTGTAGCATTCTGGGTGCCGTGCAATGAAAGTAAGGCCAGTAGTGTTGTAGAAGGGGGAATTTAGTGTATTTGCCTTTCAAATAACACAGAAATTCTAGGATCAAAAAGTCTTCCACTTAAGAGAGGAGTTAAGGCTCTTAAAAAAGGGAACTGGGGCTCTTACCTGTGAGTCCCTGTTCTGCTCGGCTAGGCCAGTCCAGCTTATGGGGTGACACTGCACTTGTCCAGCAGAAGGCAGGAATCAAAGAAACTGACTGCGCATGCATTGGGTCACCCTCTTGCGCAACTCAGGTTGTAGTACAGCCAACGATCTGCAATGCACTCAAGACATGGTTAATGCACTCCAAGAATCCGCTGCACTGTTGGTAGACCCCCACTGTCAGGAGGGCCGCTGGACTAGCCTAGCCCGAGCAGAGCAGGGACTCACAGGTAAGAGCCCCAGTTCCCTTTTCTGCTCAGGGCTTCAGCCAGTTCAGCTTATGGGATGTACCCAAGCGGTACCACCGGAATAGGGAGGGAGACAGCGGCACTATGGTAGCACAGACTGAAGGACCCGCCTGCCGAAGGAGGCGTCCGCAGACTGGAATATGTTCAGTTTGTAGTGCCTGGTGAAGGTGTGCAGGGAGGCTCAGGTGGCGGCCCTGCACACCTCCTCGTAGGGAGCTCTGGCTGCAAAGGCGGCTGAAGTGGCAGCTCCCCGGGTGGAGTGTGGCCAGATTTTTTGTGGGGGAACCTTCCTCTTTGCCTTATAGGCTTCTGTGATGCAAGCCACCACCCACTTGGAAATGACTGCTTTTGAAGTCTTGGATCCCTTCATCCCGGGCCGTATGTTGACAAACAGGGTCGAGGAAGAATGGAATGTGGCTGTGCGCTTTAGGTAAATGCGCAGGGCCCGTCTGACATCCAGTGAATGCCAGTCCTTTTCCCTGGGGTAAGCGGGGTGCTGGCAGAAGGAGGGGAGGGTGATCTCCTGACTTCTGTGGAACAGGGAGTTGACCTTTGGGAGGAAGGCCTGGTCCAATCTAAGCACCACCGAATCCTGGTTAAACTGGCAGAAACTGCTCTCTATGGAGAGAGCCCCCAGCTCGGACATCCGCCTAGCGGATGTGATGGCTACCAGGAAGGCGACCTTAATGGACATAAAGAAAAGCGAGGCCTTCCTGAGAGGTTCGAAAGGGTGGGACTAGAGTGCCCAGAGGACAAGTTTGAGGCTCCACGAGGGGAACCTGTGGATCACTGGAGGGGAAATTGCCCTGGCTCCCCTCATGAACCTCCGGATCAAGGGATGCCCTGCTACCTAGATCCCTTTGGCTGAGAGAAACACAGAGTCCAGGGCAGAGACCTGCCTGGAGAGGGTATTGGGCTTACAGCCGCAGTTTAGACCCTCTTGCAGGAACTCCAGAATTTGGAGGATCTAGGCCTGTTCAGGGTCGAGTGACCTTTTCTGACACCATCCCCTGAAGGCCCTTCACGCGGACTGGTAAATCCGTCATGTGGAGGGTCTTCTGGAAGCCAGGAGAGTGCTCATCAGAGCCTCTGAGAAGCCCTGTTCCCTCAGCGCTGCGCATTCAATGTCCATGCCGCTAGCCTCAGGTGGCCCAAACCCTCAAATTGTAATGGGCCCTGTGTCAGGCGGTTCGGTGTCTGTGGGAGGAACAGGGGCGAAGATACCGCTAGCTCCACAGTGTCCGAGAACCATGGCTTTCTTGGCCAGAATGGAGTCACTAGGATGAGGAGGGCTCCCTCTGCCCTGGCCTTTGCCAGAGTCCTTCCAATCAGCGGGAATGCAGGGAAGGTGTACAAGAGCGTCGGTGGCCAGGGAGCACTGAGAGCATCCACCCCCTGTGATCCCTGCACCCTTGCCTGGGTGAAGAACAGTAGAGTCTTTGCGTTCTTGGGCGATGCGAATAGGTCCCACTGGAGATGCCCTAGCTTGGCGCATATCAGATGGAAGGCCTGAGGGCATAGGGACCACTCCCCCGGATCTAGGCATTGCCTGCTGAGTCAATCCGCCTCGGTGTTGTCCTCCCCTCTGATGTGCAGGGCCCTGAGGGACAGCAGGTGTTGCTCCGCCCAGGATAGGACTCTGCGTGTAGTGTCAGGCACCTTGATCCGCCCTGGTTGTTCACGTACGCCTTTGCTGTTGTGTTGTTTGTGAACACTAAGACGTGGGAGTTGTGAGAATGCGGGAAGCCGAGCAGGGCTAGCCTGATTGTCTTGAGCTCGAGCAGGTTGATGCTGCTGGTCACTTTGGTGGTTGACCATTCCCCCTGGGGCCGTGATGGTCTGGGAGTGGGTTCCCCACCTGGATTGGCTTGCGTCCGTTGTGATTGTAACCCTTGCGGACTCGGAGAGGGGTGAGCCCTGCTGGAACAGCTTGTCTGTGAGCCACCATAGCATGCTTGCCGCTAGGGTGCGTGGGACCCGTATCCAGGAGGTGCTGCTCGAGATGAAGTGCGCCTGCCATGGTCTGAGGAGGCATTGGAGAGGGCGCAGGTGGAAGCGAGCCCATACTACCTGTTGGGTGCAGGACACGAGAAGACCCAGGAGGCTTGCCAGGGCCTTTAGCCGAAGGGTTGTGTTGTTGATGAGGGAGAGTACTCCCCTTCTGATCTTTTCCTGTCGCTGATGCATAATGAAGATCCTGTCCCTTCCTGTGTCCAGGATCACTCCCGGGTGCTCTAGCCTCTGTGAGGGTGCTAGGTGACTCTTCTGCTCGTTGATCAGAAAACCGTGATCATTCAGATACTCGATAGTTCTCTGGACGTCCCTCACTGCTTTTTCCCTGGAGGCGGAGCGGATGAGCAGGTTGTCCAAGTATGGGTGTACATGGACTCCCTGTAGATGGAGGTTTGCCACCAGGGGCACCAGGATTTTCATGAAGGTGTGTGGTGCTGAGGCCAGCCCAAACAGGAGAGGTGTGTACTGTCAGCGGCCCCCGTGGTAGGCGAATCTGAGCCACTTTCGGTGGCTGGGGACTATTGGTATGTGCAGGTAGGCCTCCCTGAGGTCGAGGGAGGCCATCCAGTCGCCCCTCCTGATCGCTTGGCAGATTGTCTTCAGGGTCTCCATGCGGAACCGTCGTTTCCTTACGGGTCGGTTGAGTCGTTTGAGGTCCAACACCACTCTCCATTTGCCCGACTTTTTTGGCACGAGGAATAGTATGGAACAACCCTGTTGTTCCGGGGGCACTGGTTCTATGGCTCCAATGTCGTGTAACCGATGGATCTCCTGGAGCATGGCCTGGTGTTTCTGAGGTCTGGACGAAGCAGGCGAGTGAAGGAACTTGCTTGGGGGAGTGGAAGAAAGTTCTATTGAATATCCCTGTGCTATGCACTCCCTTACCCACACATCGGAGACTAAAGCTTCCCAGGCCGGAGAGAAATCCTGTAGCCTGCCTCCAATGCGGGTGGGATGGTCAGTCTTGTTTCCTCTGGTTGGTGCCCCCTTGTGGTCTGTTGCGATGAGGTGGCTGATATTTTCTCTTTCCTTGCCAACCAGGCTTGTTCTTGGGTTGCTGTCTGTGAAAAAAGCTTTTCTGATTTCCCCTTCTGAGCCCTGCCGAGTCTCCTGTGAAGCGAGTCTGGCGAAAGGAAGGCTTCTTGTTGCCCACCTGTTGGAGGGTAGTGCGCTTCTCCTTGCTGTTGTGGTCCTCCAGTACCTTCTCTAGGTATGCGCCGAAGAGTTTTTGACCCCTGTAGGGGCTATCCACTAGTAGATTCTTCGCTGTGTGGTCCCCGCCCCAGGACCGGAGCCAGAGATGTCTGCGGGCTGCAACACTTGAGGCTGCTGCTCTGGAAGAGGCTTTCAGCGCATCTGTTGATGCATCAGCGATGTATGCTATTCCTAGTATTATTTGCGATGTGAGGGCTTTCGCCTTTCTCTCTGAGATGCCCTCATCCTGCACCTCCTGAAACCAAGGGATGAGGGCTCGTGCAACGTATGTGGTGGCCGTGTTCATTCTCATGGCCGCGGTGGTAGCGTTGAACCCCTTGCGTAATGCCCCTTCGATAGCCTTGTCCGTCGAGTCCTTGGGGTACAGGTCTCCCTCGGTTGGGAAAAGGGTTTGTCGGGCCAGGGAGGCTGCCTCCACATCCACCTTTGGTTGGTGGAGGAGGGATCCCCTACGTTGGGAGAAGTCGTACAGCTGCTGTTGCTGCTTGGGCATCCTGTACGAGCGAGTGGCCTGCTTCCGCTCGAGGACTAGCCTCTCAAAGGCTTTGTCCAGGGGTAGGCCCTTGTCTGGTCTGTGGATCTTAGGTATGTGGGCCCTGACCTCCTGTTAGTCCTCTGACTCTGAGGGTTGGTCCTTTGTAGCCCTCTCCTTTAGTTGGAGGGTGTGAGCTACATGCTTACATGCTTCTTGAGCTCCTCCCAGTATTGGGCTGGGCATTCCCTCCCATGGTCGGGAGCTATGGGAAGTATGTCCTGGCTCTGGACCTGGGACCCCTCCCCTTCCGAATTCCCTAGTTCTCCCTCCTCCTCTGAGAGGGAGTTGTCACTGTCCCCCTCCGGTAGGCCCTGCAGGCTGAGGGAGCATGACTGGGGTCTGATGGGACCAGCCTGAGTCGGAGCGGAGTGCTCCTCCTCCGATTCCGACCACGAGTAACAGCCTGGTGACCCTGGCTGTGGTTGCCCCCCTGGAACTGCTTTGTGGCCGCTTGCGGGCGGTATCCCTGCAGCCTCTCTGGACCTCTTGCCTCTCTCCAGGGGGAGGGGGTTCTCCAGTCTGTCGAGGCGGGCCATAATCTTGTTAAAGGCCTCCGCTATCACGGCGTTCATGGCCTGGTCCGCCTGGGGGGGGGGGCTACGGGGGATGGCACTGGGGTTGGCTTGACCAGATCCCCTTCCCTTGTGAGGACGGGCGGAGGGGGATCCCTAAATTGCCCCTGTGGCCCTTTTGAGCCCCCTGCCTCTTCGGGGGCTGCTTTTTTCTTTCCGCCCCCCATCCCTGTACCTGTGACCCTGCGGGGTCGAAGAGGTGGAGATGAGGCTCCAAGTTGTTTCCGGAGCGGGATTTGGCCGGTGTGTCCCAGTGGAGGCGGTGGGACGTAATCGGACTGCTGCGTGGAGGCCAGGCCTGCTGGCTAAGACGGCAGCGGCGGGGCTGAGGCTGGCGGCGGCTCCAAGGTGGAAAAAAGGTGGCGGCTGCGGCTGGGTGAAGGCGGCGGGTCCGGAGAGAAGGAGTTGGTCGGATCCAAGTCGGCGGAGGCGAGGGAGGCTGTTTGTGCCCTGGGGCTCCCCTCACCTTGTGGCCAAGATGGCACGCGCTCCAGCCGCGGTGCGGGAGGGGCTGATTCCTCCGGTGCCCTGTGCTTCCTTGGAAACCGCTTCCTGAGCCGCTGTGGTGCCGCCAGGGCCGGTCCCAGGCATGTGCCACATGCGTGGCCGCACATGGCCCCGCGGCCAGCTGGGGCCCCGCACTTGCCTGGCTGGGCAGCAGGCTACAGCCAACTTCTCCCCCAATAAGTTCTTCTTCCTCCCCTCCCTGGCTCCAGACCGCATCCCTCATCTGCCTCTGCCTCCTAATAGAGCTCCAGCAGGAGCAGCTGCTGCCTCGGGGACACCCAATCGGACTGGGAGATAAGCTGTTTGTTGATTGAGTTGTAAACAAAATCTCCAATTCAAAGCAGCAGAGCAATAAAAAGCAAGACGGGTGCCATAAGGCAGCCTAGGGTTGGATGTGCTCTGCAATCTGCTGCTTAAGTCTGGGCTGGAGGCAAGTTCAAAGGAGCTTGGAAGGGTTACACCAGACCTGGCTGGATCCTGAGGTGTAGCAGGCAAAAACCCTCAGCCTGGAGAGTGAATGAGACCCTCTTCGCTAGCCTGAGGCTGCAGTTTTTGTTGTGAGCTTCTCTTGCAAAGCTGCTGTTGCTTCTCCCACTCTCTGCTTTGGTGGAGCTCAGTTGGGGGAAAGTTTGCTTGGGTTCACTCCCAGGGGGGAGTTGCTTTTCCCTTTTGTTTTCAAAGTTAAAAAATGTCTAACTCAAAGAGCTGCAGCCTGCTCCTCCCCAGGGAGAGCTGGGGAGCAGAATTCATGGGATCAGGCTGTGGGAAGACGGAGATGGGGACATTGGACACTTGGGGGCCAGAGGAGCTGTTGACTTAGATAGGCATGTAGGAGCTAGATGCATCACGAGTATCTCTTTGTGTGAGACATCCCCCCTCCCATGACAGGGCCCCATGCTGAAAGGGATCAGAGATGAAGGCATGCATTCAACAATTAGGGGACAGATCCATGACACAAATCCATGATCTCTGTACCTTCCTCTTCCTGAGCACACTGCTCAAGCTCTCTGGCTGCCCCCAGCTTCTATGTGGCCCTTGGTGCTTGTACTAGTTTTCCAAGTGGCCCTGGGAGGGAAAAGTTTAACTTCCCCTGACCTATGCCATGAATCCTTCCTCAATCCTTGTATACTCTCATCTCCACTCCCTTCTCCCCACGTTTACCATTTCAGGGCTTGGGGTAAGGACCGGATCCAGGGACCAGATCTGTAAACTGGAAAAGAGTCAAATAAAAAGCAGCAACTGGCCAGATTTGGCCCACAGGGTGTAGGTGGGGGATTCTCCAGTCCTGCTTTGGACAAAGAAACTAGCTTATATAAGCAGAACTTAGAGACGGAAGTTAAAGCCTGACTTATCCAACTCACCACTTCTCATTAGGACCTAGTGCAGGTTTAAAGTTTGATCCAAAGGTCTTTGAAATGCATGGGAGTCCTTTGACTTCAGTGGGCTTTAGGATCAGTCCTCTAATGCATTTTCTTTAATTAAAAAAAAAACTCCGATGGGATGGGGGAGGATTTTTCAACTGTTGGTCAGACACACAGTGATTTTCCTGGAGTTTGGAAGAGCTGGTGTCAGGTGTCAAGAAAAGGGGTGGGGAAAGGAAGCAGATTCCCCCCCCCCCTTTTATTTGGACAACAAGGGGTGGAGAGAGAGAAGGGGAACATAAGGAAAGACAGAGATGCATTCAGGAACTTGATGCATTAAGCTTAGTTATAAGGGAATAGCTAAATCTTTAGTTTTCTAAAATGGCCCTCTGTTATTTCAGGCATATGCTCCGTTTGGTCCCACTCCCTACTTATAGCTACTGTTGGATTTTTCTGTGCAGATGGTTGGGGCGTGGCAGGTCCTGCAGTGGTGTTGGAGGCTGGAACAGATGACCCTGGAGGTCACTTCCAGCTCTGTGGGAGGTGGGGGATCTTGAAGGATATGGCAGTATACAGAGAAGCATAAAGGAGTTCTTCACTCCCCACTCCTACACTCAGAGATCTCATCCCATGATTGGCTTGATGAACGGCAATTTATGGACCTGTCCTCAAAGATCTTATCTAATCTTTTCATAGTTATGCTGTTGGTTTTCACAACACCCCTAGCAAGGAATTTCATGCATTTTTAATTTATTTATTTATTTAAAATTTATATCCCGCCCCTCCTGTCCTCAGGGCAGCCCGGGGCAGTGAACAACATTCAATAAAACTATAAAAAAAAATTAAAACAATTTAAAATTACAATATGTGGAGAAAAACCCCACCTCCACCCCTCACCAAAAGCCTGACGGAACAGCCAGGTCTTACATACACGCCGAAACAGCAGGAGAGTGGAGCCAACCGACCCTCCTCCAGGAGGAAATTCCACAGCACAGGGGCAGCCACCGAAAAACATCGGTGACCACCTGCCTCGCCTGGGGAACCTCCAAAAAGGCTCCCACGGACGATCTCAAGGGTCGTACGGGCACATGGGGAGTGAGGCAGTCCCGCAGATAAGCAGGGCCCAGGCCATGAAGGGCTTTAAAGGTTAAAACCAGCACCTTGAACCAGGCCCGGTACTTTATAGGTAGCCAGTGCAGAGCCCGGAACACTGGTGTCATGTGCTCCCTGCGACCCACCCCTGTAAGGAGACAGGCCGCAGCATTCTGCACCAGCTGCAGCCTCCGCACCAGCTTCTCGGGCAGCCCCATGTAGAGCGCGTTGCAGTAATCCAGCCTTGAGGTGATTGCGGCATGGATGACAGTGGCAAGGTTGGAGTCTGAGAGATACGCCTGAGGCCGCTGGACAAGATGTAACTGCCGAAACGCACTCCCCGCCACGGCCGCAACCTGAGATTCCAGGCTGAGACGCAAATCGAGGAGCACACCCAGACTCCGTACTTGAGAGACCAGGG